>OAMR01000270.1:51235-66741 GCA_900205405.1 Echinochloa crus-galli | reverse complement strand
TCACTGTAGCATTTCGTTTGTATTTATGAATAATTATCCAAATATTGATTAATTAGACTTAAAATGTTCATCTCGCAAAATACAACAAAACTGTGTAATTAGTTTCTGATTTTATCTATATTTAGTACTCCATGCATGTGCCGATATTTTAATATGATGAAAATCTTCTTTTTGCATAGTAGAATTTGTGGGTGAAATTTGAGAACTAAACAAGGTCAAAACAGAACAAAGAGAAAAACGCATCCAAGAAAGAAAAAAAAATCTACTACTAGTCTGCTACTCACTGCAGGAGCATAGGGAAGGAGTTGAATTAGGCCTTGTTTAGATGCAAAATATGGAGTGGGGATTTGGGGGTTTGAGGTCATTTCGTAATCATTGCGTCACTGTAGCATTTCGTTTGTATGTGTGAAAAATTATCCAAAAATTGATTAATTAGGGTCAAAATGTTCGTCTCGCAGAGTACTGTATGGTTAGTTTTTGATTTCATCTACATTTAATACTTTATGCATGTGCCGATATTTTGATGCGATGGGAATCTTCTTTTTGCATAGTAAACTTTGATGTTGCTTTTTAGGAACTAAAGGGCTCAATCCCGAACACCTACAAGGTTCGGCTACAGCAGTATGTACTGTAGCCTAAGGACCTGTAACTTAGGCCTTGTTTAGATTTCAAATTCCACCCTAAATTTCACTATGCAAAAGAAGATTCACGTCACATCAAAATGTCATAACATGCGTGGAGTACTAAATGTAGATGAAATAAAAAACTAATTGCACAGTTTTGTTGTACTTTGCAAGACTAACATTTTGAGTCTAATTAATCAATGTTTGGATATTTTTTTACAAATACAAACGAAATGCTACAGTGACGGAATGATACGAAGTGACACCATACTCACAAATTTGGGATCTAAACAAAGGTCTAAGCCCTTATTTAGTTTCGAAAAGCAACCCCAAAATTCACTATGCAAAAAGAAGATTCTCGTCACATCAAAATGTCGGCCCATGCATGGAGTACTAAACGTAGATGGAATAAAAAATTAACTGCACAGTTTTATTGTACTCTGCGAGACGATCATTTTGAGCCTAATTAATCAATTTTTGGACAATTTTTTACACATACAAACGAAATGCTACCGTGGCACAATAAATACGAAGCGACACCAAACCCCCAAATCCCCGCCCCCCAAATATGCATCTAACAAGGCCTTACTGAGCTTGTGGCTGGAGCTAGCTGCTTGATGCTTGAGTGATATGAGCAGAGGCAAAGTGAATAGTTGACGAGGACATCGTTATAGTGGAACTATGGGAGATTACTTATCTGATGGTAAGGTGGTACCAGTAGGTTACAAGGTGGCAAGCCCTTGACTTCACTTCGTTGAGAGGCAACTGAAATAAGTCACAGAACCACGTCGTTGACATACGCCAACGGCCAAGTGTTCTCTCTTTGTAAAAAATAACAAGTGGTTAATATATTAAGATACAAAATACAATTCTTTTTGCCAGATTGATTTCTAATTCTGAATGCATTAATTGTTGAATAATTATACAATGACAATATTATGTTTTAAAAAAAGGCAATCACAATATTAAATTCTGAATATAACAAATCATGACGAGCATAGGTAACATACTAATAATGAGAACAATATAATCACGATCTTAATAAATATGACGATTAAAAGGGACTAAATCACGGTGTACGTATTGAGCTGTTGCTGATGAAGATGTGAAGATGAGCGGTGCAGATTGTACAACGACGGTGTTGCAGACGGATCACCTACAATAGCCGGCGTTAAAGATGACGGTACATGCTGCAAAACATCTCACTAATTCTTACATGACCTTTTAGTTCCGGAGTAAAGGAGCTTAGATTTCCATGAAAATTACACCAGGGACTAATGCTAACATAAGTCCCGAGTACCACTTCTTCCCGTCCACATGAGATTGTGAGATTTATTTATAGTTTTTGAAATATTACATGGGCCTAGCCCGATATTTCAACATTATATGCAAAGCGGAACCATTTTAGTTCCAATCTTGACAGCAAATTTCATTAGGCAACTAAAATGACGAGTGGTCGAATAGATTGACGCAACCGTGGTTCCAGCTTTGCTTCAAAATGTATCAAGATGCAAACGGAAAAATCTATAGTGCCAGCATGCTTTAGTCCATCATTTTTTTTGGTCCCAATGGATAAGTTGTTAAACGGATTAGGACATAAAGGCAAAAATAACAATAGCTTTTTTTGGAGCATTCCGTCGTGGCACACAGCTCCACGCATCCGATCCATTATCACCAGCTAATCACTATTATCTCACTAGCTATAATGATGCTTAGATGGATCAGATACTAGCTTTATTTTGAAAACAGTATATTATATTCTCTCTAAATCTTCCGCATGATGTTTGTTTTTACCAAATTATCTAAATCTTAAATCTTAGGATCCCAATACAAAACAAGTTCATCCTTCTATAAGATATTTACCATTTTCTTCCTTAGAGCAGGATCTAAGGCTAAACTTCTCTAATTGTGGACAAACAGCAAATCGTGCTTCGCATGTATCATTTGTCCTTCGCATATATCAGCAATAATAATATTTTTGCTTCCCATTCAGAAGCAAAAATGCTATTCATCATTCTTCCCATTCAGGTGTCATAGGTGGTTTCTTTGTCTTAGCAGCTGTGTTATTCATCATTCTTCTTCGCAAAGAGAAAAAGAAAATGAGGGAGTTCTATAAAAAGAATGGCGGGCCTACATTGGAGAAAGCAAAAGTTATAAAGCTTTTCAAAAAGAAAGAGCTTAAGAAAATTTTAGAGAGGAAAATTTTAATTAGGAAAGGTTTCTTTGATGAAGTTTACAAGGGTCCTTTTGATAATAAACAGGTTGTAGTAAATAAGCTACAAAGTGGTGGCGAGAGAAGGAATAATAAACAATTTGTAAATGAAGTCATCATTCAATCCCAAGTCATCCACAAGAACATTGTTAGGCTGATGGTTGTTGCCTCGAAATTGATATTCCAATACTTGTTTATGAGTTCCTCCCCAGAGGTAACCTCGAGGATATGGATATTCTTCACAGCAATAACAAGGTAGTCCCTCTCAGTCAGCGGATGGTCTACCTTATATACTCGCTCCGTATAGGATTTAGATGTCGTTTTGGACAATATTTTAGTCAAACATTGAAAATATAAATCATGAATAACTTTTAAGTCGTTGAATTTTGAAATGTGAAAACCATATGAATAGATTTGTCTTAAAAATTATTTTTATAACAATACATATATTATTTTTAATAAATATTTTTGTAAAAATAAGAAGTCAAAGTTATGTTTTGGAAGATCGTGTCGTTGTCTAAAACGACATCTAAATCATATACAGAGGGAGTATATGCACTCAAAAACCGATAATAAAATCCAACATGGTGATGTTAAGCTACAAATATACTATTGGATGACAACTTCACACCAAAGAACTCAGACTTTGGCGTATCCAAATCGATTGCAAGAGATAAAGAACAACCAGATAACGCCATTGATGATATGAGTTACGTATCTAACCGAAAAAAGTGATGTCCATAGTTTTAGAGTTGTGATATTGGAACTTATCTATTTCTATACTATAAAGATCTAAAACTTTTGACAACCAACGGACCCACGAATCATTGAAACATTACCCCTTCTACGACTCCACCTGTCAGGCTTTTCTTTCGTCAAACTTTTGACAGCCGAGGGACCCACCCGTGATTTCATCAGACTTTTAACAGTCGAGGGACCCACCCGTCATTGAAACACTATCCCTGCTAGCGACCCCACCTATCATATGCCTTTTTTTCGTCAAGCTCCCCATTGTAGTATAGAATCTTGAGTTCGTAATCAATACGGTTTCGGACCAATTATCATTTATGCAATCTTATTTTCTATTATAAACGTACGTGTCGCACATATGTTCTTGCTAGTAAGTAGAAAAAATACAACATATTCTAACAATACTAACATCTTAGTAAGCAATTCGACAAGGAAATTGCGTTGGCAAGCAATTTAGAGGTTATTCATAGTCTGGCAAGGATCGCCATGGAATGTCTTGACCTCGACGTGGATCAAAGGCCATCAATGATGGATGTAGCAGAGCGCCTTCTGAAACTAAACCGGTCTCATAACCCATAAGTTGCTGGCTAGTTAAGTTGATGCACAATCGCACATCGGTGTGAACCCTCGAATAAGATAGGCAACTTCCAGTGTGGTTTTTCTTTTACTTTAATTTCATGTTGTGAACAGAATCCCTGAAGTTACAAGCAGGGACCCTCTCTCTTCATTCGAACAAATATACTGTACCGCATTCAACTCGTTATGTAATGTTGTGTTTAAAGCGATTAAGCATATAGTTTCTCCGTTATTTGCCACCTGAAGTACAACTCATTCTCATTTGTTTAGCTATATAATGTGGCCCCATTCGGGACAAATGCCCCTTAGGCCTTGTTTAGTTTCAAAGTTTGGTGTCTAAACTTTGGAGTTTGGTACTGTAGCACCACTGTAGCATTTCGTTTGTATGTGTGAAAAATTATCCAAAAATTAATTAGTTATGCTTGAAATATCCGTCTCTTAGAGTACAACAAAACTGTGCAGTTAGTTTTTGATTTCATCTACATTTAATACTCCATGCATGCTATGACATTTTGATGTAATGGGAATCTTCTTTTTACATAGTGAACTTTGGAGGTAGAATTTGAGATCTAAAAGGCATTACTTCAATCTCTGCATGTCTGGCGGTGGTCTAGCCAAACCCAGAAGCAACTTTTTTTTTGAAAGATTAGAAACCCAGAAGCAACTTTGCGAGTCGGATCCACAGCTTCCACTTTGCGGGCATATACACTCGTGTCTTTAGCATGTGTTTGGTCTGGGCACCGGATGGGATGGAACGGCCGGTGTCTGTTTTGTGGGATGGGACGATCCCGTTTTGTGTTTGGTTAATAGGGACAAGTTCATCCCCATTTTTTGTTTGGTACGATGGATCAATAGAATAGGATGGATGAAACTTTTAAAACCGTTAGATATAGTATTCAGCGAACCCCACGTGTCCATGGTCCATAAGTCATCTCACTCTAAAGTCATTTTCTCTTTTTTACGCCTCGTCCCCCCACACCGCGCCTGGCCATGGGGCTCCGCCACGTCGGCCGCCTTGACAGCCTCGCCCGCCCGACCTCATCGCTTGGCCGCCACGCTCAGAGCGCATCCCCGTCGGCCGCCTCACCGCATCGGGTCGCGCCTTCCACATCGGGATGTCGTCTCGCGCTCTTGACCTCTCTCCCGCGCTCGCTCGCACGCAAGATGATGTGACGGCGTCAAAGTGGGACGAGCCCGTCCGCTCGTTTTGGAGGGACGGGGACATCCGACATCTAAAGAGAATATTCCTCTATATGGATGACTTCATCCCACTAGTGAAAATGAGATCGATCCATCCCATCTCTGAAACCAAACACACGCGTGCTCCAGTAGTAGTTGTCTACTCAGTGTATGCAGTCAGCCTCACACCAGAGTGCACGGAACACTTAACGGGCTACGGGAGATGGTGTTTTGCCGTCCTGCAAAAATTTGGAGGCTCGCTAATTGTAGCCTTGTAGGCTTTTTAGTAAGGTTCATTCGCTGCAGTCAACTCCGTCGCGGGCATCTGACATGCTAGCTTCAGTTTCTGCTAAAAAGCACGGGGCAGTTCATATACTCAATAAATAATCAGTGCCATCAAATTAGATTACAATAAACATGCTTTCATAATCTTCACCGAGTAACACCACTTCAAAATGATTTTTAAAAATAAAAATGGAAGACAAAAAAATCAAGGGCAATTCCCAACTTGCAGTGGAACCAGCAACGCTTATTTGCGTTGCCGTTTTAACATGGAACCTGAAGCTCAACTTGGCATCAATAATCACATGTTGCCCACAAACTTCCAACACTTCCATCAATCTACAACAGGAACTACAGCCAGAACTTGCAGAACACCACGAATGCATCTGCCCCTTAGGTCGCTAGTGATCTTGCACAACAGAACAAACGCACTTATCTGCAGCAGGTAAAAGCTAACCACATATTTCCCATCTTCACATTCTTGTCCTGTTCGACTGGTGCTGGTTTGCTGAGTATCTGCAGCAGGTAAAAGCTAACCACATATTTCCCATCTTCACATTCTTGTCCTGTTCGACTGGTGCTGGTTTGCTGAGAGAAAAATACTGCTGACTGACTGGTGTCTGGTGCTGCTGACTGGTGCTGGTCTGTGCAGAGAGAAAAATACTGCTGACTGGCAGCTGATAAGCCGAGCGAGCAGGGCATCAGTTTACTAAAAAGCCCATACTGCACACAGGATTATGCTGTCGATTTCTGATTGACAAGCATGCAAGAAGCAAGGGATGAACAAATTGGATGACTGCCAGCAAATAAAAACAGGGCCAAACATCAATTTTCAGACCTGCACACTGCTTCACTGTATAGAGCTACAGTTAGATCTGAGCATCGCTGATGCAATATTCATCCATGATGGAAATTGTGTCGACATTCAATGATCACATACCACAACTGGAGTTCAACAGGACAACACAATTATTGAGTCAAACTGCAAAGTAATTACACAAGCATGACGAAGGAACCAGGATCACGCTCACGCTGCCTACAGATTCTGGTACCAACATACTAAAAATTCAAATACTGAACGATTGACTTCATCTGAGACTAATAAAACAAACTGCACCACCGAATAACACAGGATTGAAGCATCAACATAGCAAATGTAAATACTGACTCATAACTGAAACACATTGCTGCAAGGTAACCTTCTTCAGTAGCGATCGTCATAAGCACGAGTTCCAGCTCCAGCTCCAGCTCCAGCTCCCCTGCTAGGACGGTCATAGGGGGCGGGTCTATCACGGTAACTTCCACCAAACCGAGCAGGCCCACCACCACCACCCCCTACACGTGAACCACCTCTGCCATATCCACCAGTGCCCCTAGGATCATCACGGTAGTAACCTCCACTGGATCGCCCTCCATCTCTTTCGTAGCTCCTTTCCCTGGCAAAGCCACTTGATGCGTAACGATCTGCACCACTATACCTGTCACTAGAATAGCAATCTGCTGCAGGTGCATAGCGATCACTAGCATAACGGTCACGCCCAGCACCATAATATGTATCCCTGCTGTCCATGTAACGTCCACCATCATATCGATCATCATAAGAGCGAGCAAAACGATCTGATCCTCCAAAGCGGTCACCACGTCCCCCAGTGCCACCACCATACCTTGAAGTGGGAGAGTACCTTCCAGTTCTACCACCCCCATCTGAATAAGGGCATTCACGAGCCCAATGTCCAGGGCGGCCACATTTGAAGCAATCATCACTTGCAGCTGGAACAACATCGCCTCCACTGCGATATCCACCTCTGGCACCAGATGAGTAACCACCACCACCACCGCCATACCCATAGCCATCATCAGAGTTCCTAGGTTGAGCTTTGTTCACAGAAATATTTCGGCCATCCAGTTCTCCATTATGCATTCCCCGAATGGCAGCATCCACAGCCCGAGGTTCTGAAAATGTGACAAATCCAAATCCCCTGGAGCGGCCTGTGTCCCTTTCCACTACAACCTATACATACAATGAAAATGAACTGATGGGTGATAGGAACTAAATATAGCAGGAGCAGCCAAAAATTCTATAACTAGCAATAACATGCAAATACAACTTGGGTGATATGAAAATGACAACAGCTGATGCAAACTATTCAAACCAGTGATACCATCTCACACAACTGTAGAAGAGTAACAGCCAATCCTTATACCACAGCTCACAGAACACTAATGATTACTATGGCCAAAGGTCAGAAGTCAGAACTGGAAGCATCAAGCATGTGGCGACAAATGGTATTGATGATTCTGAACACTTCTGCGTGAGGCCCGATGTGCTGCAGTAACCAGCAAACTCCAATCCAACTGAACTGAAACCAATTACTTTTGGCCAGCAGTATTAGCGGAGTACAATAATTTAATAAGTAAACTAAACATGAACAGTCAGATTTTAGTTACTCTGCCAGAAACTTCAGGAAACATAATCTCCTAAATGTGATTTTTTTTAATCTTTGATATTCCTTTGCATGCAGAACTAAGCATTTCCATTGTGACAGGAAGGGCAATATGGTCACTGACAATAATGCTCTTCCAAGCAGATGTAAGCACAGATGAGCATACAGCCCTCTTCAGCATGACCTATACTGCCTCGCTACTGAAAGGACATGTTCCGCTGCCTTTCTTATCAACTGATCAGGAAGAATGATGTGACCAAACTTTGCTGTAAGTTCATATCCAGCACTGGCAATCATCTTTACTTCTGTGGAATTCATCATCCATGCCGGTTACAAATCATTTTCTGTGATCTAAAGCCGACAGCAGTTATCTTATAAGTAATAACATGGCAAAGAGAGGTCTCTGGTTCTGCCCACAAACAGAGCACATTTATCAAAACTGAATCTATTGGTGCAGATGCCTCCAGTCAATTTTTACTGAAAACCCCAAAATTGCTAACCAGTGAACTCAATTGATTAGTGAGTTTCTTTTCCTGCAACTTTGCTAATGTCCTAAATATGGAAACAGAAGTGACCGCAGCCTCTGTGAATCAGTAATTGCTTGATTGAAATTGGAGGACTGAAGTTCAAAAGGGCCCTAAGATATACAGGGAAAAAAACACCATATGCTCAAGTTAATAATTCACAAAAAATGCCTGTTACCTTGGTTACCAAATGTATTAAAGTGGAAAACAACTAGTTTTTAACAACCACCCCCAAAAGAAATACAAGGTATGCTTTTATTATATGTGATTGCTACGAACTTATGATGCATGTGATGTATCAATATAACTTGATTCATGGTAAACAGTTCCGAATGGTGACAACTGAAAATAAGATTCTTAGTTCTACAGTTCTTATTAAATAATTAAACTAAAATGTCATGGTCAACAGATCACTACCCGGCTCCCGCACATCTTTTTGTTTGTGCTTCCTGTATCTTAATGAAAATTGTCTGATTGCTGAACTAATGCATCAGGCTATTGCGCAAAAGGGGAGAAAGAAACAGATCCATATGCAACAGTAACAATCTCAACAATTATTCTAATTCGAAGGCGCGCCTTCCTTTCGGCTACAGCCTAACAATCTATCAGCCAAATTACACCGAACTAAACAGACTCCAATCCCCGCAAATCACACATCAAAGCAGATCCGTTGCTATACCTGTGCATCGATGACGTTGCCGTACTGGCCGAAGGTGCGCTCGAGCGTTTTCTCCGTGGTGTCCCACGACAGCCCGCCCACGAAGATCCGACCCACCTTCTCCTCCGCCATCCCGGGTCAAATCAAAATCCCCTCGCGTCCGCCGCCGCCGCAACCTCTGCAAGGAACCCATCAACCAAATTCCATAAAAAAACCGAAATTTATCACCAATCTGCGCGAATCGAGTCCCGCCAAGGCGAGGCGAGAGGGGGCGGCGGGCCGGCGGCTCACCTCGCGCGAAAACCTAGGGAGGATTGCTCCGGTGGAGGCGCTAGGGTTTAGAGAGAGGGGATGTGCGTTCCGACGAGACGAGGAGAGGAGAAATCTGGAGCGTCCTATATATCTCGGGAACGGCCGCACGGAGTTGGCACGTGTCGTCTGTTTGGTGAGATTTTTTTTTCTTTGCGCCCCCTTTTATTATCGTTTTCAGGGAAGATGGACTCCGAAAAGGAATTTTGCTACGACAAGGCCTTCGTCGTCCTCGTTTTCTTTTTCTTTATTATTACACACAGTTATCGATCGTGGCGATAATACGATTCGCTCTAGATCCGTTTGGTTCTACGTACTTAAAAGAATAAATTTAGTTCTAATATGGACTAAAGATTCAAACCCTTGAAACTAAAAGAGATTAAAATCTTTTAGCACCATAAGCACTAAAAGAGGAGCTTATAGGGACTAAAATCAGCTATTTCTCCCGGATGCCCCCCACCCCGCACCGGCTCCGCTTCTTCCAGAGCCTTCCCCCCTCCCCCGGCTCCAAGCAGGGGCTCGCAGCCGGCATTGATGAGGAGGAGGCCACCGTGCAGCTCCCTGGCCCGCGCGCACGTCTCGGCGGCCTTCCTGTCCATCCCGGCGTTCGCGTAGGCCGTGGCGAGCGCGCCGAGGCAGGCGCGCGTGGGCATGGCGGCGGGGGACATGGACCGGAGCATGGCCTCCGCGGCGTTGAAGCGGCGCGCGCGGGCGAGGAGGCGGAGCAGCGCGAAGTGGGCGAGATGGGTCGGCGTGTCATGGCGGACTCTCTATAACTGGACTTTCTATATTTAAAACCGGCTAGGCAAAGATAGCTAGCGAAGGGGAGAAGATAGCTAGCGTGGAAAGATAGTCATCCAGTTGGCTAATCAGTTGGATGCAATTTTTTCTCGATTTTCTTTTTTTTAGCTAGCTAATGAGATATACCAGAGCTCTTGGACATGCTCTAAGACAATTAGTTAGTACTAGAGTTGCATTTATTTGTGAGATTTTTTTAAAAAAATCCGAATAGTACTTTTATGGGACGGAGGCGGTAACTATAAAAAAAACTATATTTTCATCATTCCCTCAAATTTATAGTTGTTTGAGGTACTGATGTGGCAATGTGGACAACGACTAACAATATTTGAAGTTTAAATATTCATAAGTTGAAAATTAAAGTATTTTCATTTAACTAAGGAGTATTAAAACCTAAATAACTTTCATCATAAGTAAAATAAAGTACAATAAGACTGTGAAGTAGGCACTGTTTAAAACTAAGCTAAGATCAAGCTAAAGTTCATACCAATTGTTTTAGGTTCAAAATAAGTCTAGTGCATCTAAACTTAATAGCTAGAGTCAATTTTTATTACCAAATTGTAGAAATGGTACCTCCATGAAATGCATATATGAGATTAATATCAAATGCATATATGAGTAATATCAAGCTGCTCTAAGGGAATCAAAGTTTAATTGGCACACAAGAAATTTATTTATCTTAGTGTTTTTAGAAATAGTGATAAATTATACTGCACGTTTTAAGTATAAAAGGTCAAAATGTAGATGCTTCCTAGTGCAAGAGAAAATAATTTTAGAAATTATAAAATATTTGATGAACTTTTAAATGCGATGACTATTTTTGCCTACGTCCATTCTTTTTTGAATTTTGAAAATGTACAGGGCCCGATACCATATCCTCCTCTTTTTAGGAAGTTTATAAGATCTTTTTTTCTTTAAAACAAATGCAAAAACTTCTCAGGACAAAAGTGGCCAAAAAGTTTAGTGAAAATTGAGAAAAATAGAAATAATAAATTGTCAAAGGAGAAGAAGCGGGAAATCCAATGTCAGTGTCATTGGCTTGTCACGAGCTAGCGCGCAACGTGTGGTCATCCAGCTACATTCTTTACTTTTCCTTTTCCTTTTCTACTAGCTTTCTTTCCTTTATTCCTTTTTTGATATTCAGCTTACCGTTTTCTTATACATGCTATAAAAGCTTTTTAAATAAGACATCTACAAAATTTTTTGAAAAAGATTTTGTACAGAGGCATAAAGCTCTGTGTATAATTTTTCTAAAAATGATAAACAGCGAAAACACAATATGAAATGTTGCTAATATAAGTTGTTATGAAAATGCGTTGAAAAATAGTTATGGCCATGTTTGGATTTATGGTGTTAGTGTTGGAGTTTTTAACATCCTTAACTAACACGTAAAAAACTAACACCAAATGTGTTTGGATCCATGTGTTAGTTTGCATTGAATACTACTTTTTCAAACCAAAGCTGTCTCATGTGAGTGATTTGGGCTGAAGAATAGGTCGTGGCCCTCCATGTGGCTAGGCGCGTTTGACACATGAGCTCAAACAGGGCAAGGGTGCAATGGGATCTGGAGGAAAAAGTTTCAACAACAGACCGAATTTCAAACACATGACCATATCAGACACCGAATTTCAACAACAGACCGATGCAAATGAGAGCAAAAACTTTATATGCCCGATAAAGAATGGAGGAATTCCCGTGATGCCAGTACAAGAAAAACAAATAACATCAAATAGGATTATCCTTCTTCGATTGAACTTTTTGGAAACTATTTCATGGGAAGCCGTCCGCCGCCTAGGAGTTGAGGTCAAAATCCTCAACTCCGACGCGCAAGGGGGCGCCATTGCCGTGGCCGCTCGCAGATGGGTTGGACGATCAAGTGTTGCCGGTGGCAGACTCCTGGGAGAAGAAGTCGAAGCCGTCCCCGTTCATCTTCCACGGATGGGGCAGGCGCAGGGGATGGGCCAGGCGGCGCGCAGGGGATGGGGCAGGAGGCGGCTCAGGAGATATGGGAGATACGGGGCAGGCTTCGGCGCACGGGAAGGGGCAGACGGCGACGCTTGTGGAGGCGCGCGGCGGCGCTTGTGGTACCGGACGGTGGCGTAGGGGATGGCCAGGCGGCGCCGCAGGGGATTGGGCAGGCGCCGGCGTAGGCGGCGACGCAAGGGGGTGAAGGCCGGCGGCACAGGTGGTGGAGGCCGGCGCCGGCCGGCGTGGATCTGGGCGGCGGCAAAGAGGATGGAGCAGGCGTGGATCTGGACATGCGCTCGTAACGAGAGGGGCGGACGGAGTAAGGTGAAAAGGTGGAGTAATGAGCGTGAGCCTCACCAAAACTAACACCAATTACCACCTCTTGGAGGGGTTAGTTTTTTGAGGGGTGTTAGTCCCAACTAACACCAAAACAACACATATGTTTGGATCCAAAGTGTTAGTTTGGTGTTATTTTACCCCAAAGTAACACTAACGCAGGGATCCAAACAAACCCTATGCTGCGAAATTGTTATGATAAGTTTGTCTGGGAAAGTTGTGCGCATAGGTTTGTAACTTTCCAAAAGAAATGGAAAGTTGCGGAAGCCATTTTCTTCTAAAAGAAGTAAAGTCCGAGAAATCAGGAGGGAAATGTGTCGTCACTGGCAAGTACACATCCCGTATGCGCCCTTCAACCTCGTTCAACTCTGTTAAAAAAAAACCTCGTTCAACCTCCCAGCCCCATCTGACACCACTAGTCATAATTTTGTTCCTCAACACAGATTTGAGGTAGTAAAACCGAACAACGAGAAGAGCTGAGTACCAAAAAAGACTATTATCCTTTTAAGATTTTATCATTTAATCATTGCGTAATGATGGTTATCTTTGATGTTGGCATTCCCAGATGTCCGTTATGACCTATTTCTCTGCCAATGCTCGTAAGAAATACTTAAAATCAAGAATATATAGCTGAAGATTGATGACATTTAGATTTCCGCGTGACAAAACTAAACATAAAAAATAGTTCAGTTCCTACTGGAATCACAAAAAAGGACTTCCTAATCCTAGCTAAACCCATACCCGAGTTAATTAACATGGGGCTACTTTGTGCCCTACTAAGTGCAGTTGGGATCATCTGTTCATAGTATAGATATGACAATCAAGTCAGCAAATCCTAAGTTCAATTATCAGAACAGAACTGCCCCTATAGATTAGATGAAATTGGAAAACAATGGAATGTAGATCCACCAAACTATTCCAGGAGCTTTGGCTTTCAAGCCCACTTTAGTACTATGCATCCGACTATCCACACAGCGACCAGATCCAGACTTCGAAGGTATCTCCTTGCCTTCCATAGTTCCATTCCATGTCCTGCTTCCTTTAGGTGAGACCTGAGAAGATATCAAAACATAAAGCAATGAATCATTCCGAAATCTCTGCACCTAAAATGCCTGAATTCTCCGCATAAACTATAAAGGAATGAGCAGAAAGCTTACCCTTTATGAATAATCGATGATGGAAAGAAACAAAGCCTACACACTTCAAATGAATCAACGACAACATTGATAACTCATAGGAGATTGTTCATGTTATATTCCTCTGTTCTTGCTCTCCTCAATATTTCTGTCTGCATGTTGAGAGTTAGTCAAGAGTGTAGAATAAAGAAGGTTTCATAAATCATAAAGTTTTGGCACAGGTTAGGAAATTGATGGTTAGAGAACAATGTCTGCGTATAATCCTCATTGCACATCCTCCAAGTTATTCACAAAAGCAGCTCAATATAACTTGGATATGAAACTGTTGGACATATTACAGCGACAGCTGCCTATAGTTTAGAAATTTTGATCATGCCAGACAAACTAACCTGAATCCGTGTGGTAATGCATCCAGCACCCTAGTTTCAGATTTTGACAATGTTACAAACAGGCTAATATCACCAAAATAAATAAATAAATATGAGAAGTATTGCATACCTGAAATTGTTTCACCATCCAAGATACATCACTCCAGGTTTTTAATTCTATGTTCTCTGAAAATGCGTTGAAAAATAGTTATGGCCATGTTTGGATTTATGGTGTTAGTGTTGGAGTTTTTAACATCCTTAACTAACACGTAAAAAACTAACACCAAATGTGTTTGGATCCATGTGTTAGTTTGCATTGAATACTACTTTTTCAAACCAAAGCTGTCTCATGTGAGTGATTTGGGCTGAAGAATAGGTCGTGGCCCTCCATGTGGCTAGGCGCGTTTGACACATGAGCTCAAACAGGGCAAGGGTGCAATGGGATCTGGAGGAAAAAGTTTCAACAACAGACCGAATTTCAAACACATGACCATATCAGACACCGAATTTCAACAACAGACCGATGCAAATGAGAGCAAAAACTTTATATGCCCGATAAAGAATGGAGGAATTCCCGTGATGCCAGTACAAGAAAAACAAATAACATCAAATAGGATTATCCTTCTTCGATTGAACTTTTTGGAAACTATTTCATGGGAAGCCGTCCGCCGCCTAGGAGTTGAGGTCAAAATCCTCAACTCCGACGCGCAAGGGGGCGCCATTGCCGTGGCCGCTCGCAGATGGGTTGGACGATCAAGTGTTGCCGGTGGCAGACTCCTGGGAGAAGAAGTCGAAGCCGTCCCCGTTCATCTTCCACGGATGGGGCAGGCGCAGGGGATGGGCCAGGCGGCGCGCAGGGGATGGGGCAGGAGGCGGCTCAGGAGATATGGGAGATACGGGGCAGGCTTCGGCGCACGGGAAGGGGCAGACGGCGACGCTTGTGGAGGCGCGCGGCGGCGCTTGTGGTACCGGACGGTGGCGTAGGGGATGGCCAGGCGGCGCCGCAGGGGATTGGGCAGGCGCCGGCGTAGGCGGCGACGCAAGGGGGTGAAGGCCGGCGGCACAGGTGGTGGAGGCCGGCGCCGGCCGGCGTGGATCTGGGCGGCGGCAAAGAGGATGGAGCAGGCGTGGATCTGGACATGCGCTCGTAACGAGAGGGGCGGACGGAGTAAGGTGAAAAGGTGGAGTAATGAGCGTGAGCCTCACCAAAACTAACACCAATTACCACCTCTTGGAGGGGTTAGTTTTTTGAGGGGTGTTAGTCCCAACTAACACCAAAACAACACATATGTTTGGATCCAAAGTGTTAGTTTGGTGTTATTTTACCCCAAAGTAACACTAAC
>OAMR01000270.1:28943-41931 GCA_900205405.1 Echinochloa crus-galli | reverse complement strand
GGAGCACGGGCGAGCGCCCGCGGCTGCGACGCGGTGGGGAAGAAGGGGATTGGGGAAGAGAGAGCTGGCAAGGTGGTCCCACCGGTCAGCGGCAGAGAGAAAAGGAGGAGGCGCGGGTGGTCGGCTGGGCCGATGCTGGGCCGGCTTTGGTGCTGGGCTGGGTTGCTGCGTCGGCTCGGGGAAGAGTTTAGGGTGGTCAAGCGGACTTGGGTTCTGGGATTTGGCCCATGAACAGTTAGTAGGGTTTGACAAATAGTTAGGCTAGTTAGTGTTTGAATTCAAATCTAAAATTTGAATTCAAACCAACCAAAAATCCAACAAAACCCAAACAACTCCAAATCACAACTATTTCATCCTTAGCACTTCAAATTGATTTTTAATTTTAATTTAAATTTCCTAGGAATTTAGGGAGCAACAAGAGAACAACCTTATATGTTTGTTTGCATGCACACAATTTCACCAAAAAATTTTAAAATCCACATTTTTACATTCAACAAAACCTACGAAAATTTCGGGATGTTACAATACATGCAGTGTTTACAATATATGGAAGATTCATTTGTTCAGCCTAAATAAGCACATACAGGACAGAGGAAACCAAAAACTCACAGTATCAGCTGCCTTGCATACATGCCTCTCAACTAGCATGCAGTATAAGTATAAAAAAAAACTAGCATGCAGTATTAATTCGACGGAAAAGCATGAGAGGCAATACATCCAAATCACTCAGCAACGTTTTAGCTACTACCAACAGATTTCATTCACCCAGATTGCCACTTGTTAGCTTCTCCACAAATGATGATCAATTTTCTGAAGAATGTCCCCATGAGCACCCAAAAGCAACATTTCAATGTTCATTTGTAAGCGCCAACTTCAAGAAATTGGGAACATAAGGAGTAACAGAACCATAGCTGTGTCCAAGAGTGTGGAAAGCTTGCAATTCCTGACTGTCCATGTCATATGATATGAGCTCATGGTTGCTCTTTTGAAGAATGAAAATCAAATTGCGATCCGGATGAATGGTGAGCACATTGCTGTTATAACCATACATGCAGCTCATTTGCCCAAACAGCTTCAAGAAGCTCACTCTGTGCTTGAGGACCCATTCTCCTGTATCATAGTCCTTAAGAACCCAAATAGACAATCCAGCCCACTTTAAACAGTTTCTTTCCCGTTCCTCGAGTCTACCTACACAATGCAGGCGCCCTTGGGACTGACCAACGAAAGAGGGGAAACTGCACTTATCTGGCCAGTGAATGATCCTACACGTCTTCCTTTCCACATCCACCGCAGCTATCAGATACTCCTCTGGAACGAAGACGACTAAATGCAGCATGCCATTAACAGAGGCACCAGCCAACGTGGATGTTAGCATGGCTCCACCATTAACCCATTGTTTCCATCCACCACCATCTTGCCATCGACTCTGTTGGCTCATCCTGTCACTCCACACCCTTGTCTCGGACGAGTAGGCACGCACCTCAATCTCACCCATAAAATCTTGCTGGCAGACATGGAACAAGTGGAAGTGCGGCGATACAGCCGGATCAAAAATCAAATCGGTGCGTGATTCCAGGGGGCCAGGACAGGGACAGCCGGTGCTGGGCACGGCCACCCATTCCTCAGTGGCGGGGTTGCAGACAACATACGCCGGTGCCGTGGCCGGGCTCCTGCCGTTCTCGAAGAGGAGGAGACCCTTGCAGGAGCCCAAGAGCCTGATGTTCTCGATCCCGGGCAGCTTCGTCAGGAAGGAGAAGGAAGGGTCAACGGGAGGCGCGGGTCTCCCCGGCAGGCTGATGAACTGCCCGCGGTAACCGGCGCCGGATCCGTCGTCGCTGCAGAAGAAGCCTTCGAGGGTCTGCGGGAGCCGCTTGCGGTGGAGGGGGTCGCCGATGAGGTCCCGCCAGGGCTTCGAGACGCACTTGAATCGGTCGATTGACCTCACGGGGACGCGGGAGAGGATCTCCACGACGGCGTCGTCGGGGAGGCCGCCCGCCGCCGTAGACGAGGAGCCGCTCTTGCCGTCGATGCACTCCTCCATACCGCTGAGTCGAGTCGCCGACTGCGAATCTGAGGAGACAGAGGCGAGGGGATGGGCGAGCGCGCATGACAGAGAAAGAGAAGTAGAGCGTACTATAGGTGCGGTGCGGTTCGGTGCGTACCTGCCGCCGGAGACTGCCGGGATCTCCACAAGCGCGCCGCCGCCGGGGATTATCGGAATCGCCACGAGAGCGCGCCGCTGCCGCAGGCTACTTGGTGTGAACAGAGCGTGCCGGCTTCGCACGCAGTTGACGTTGAAGAATAGTCAGTGTCAGACCATGCTGGGGCATTTCGGGTATTTCCGTATAGTTAGGAGATGTACCGGCCATGTTGGTACTTCCGGTGCCCTCAAATGAAGACACAAGGGCCCACCCGCCTGAATGCAGCCCAAAACAATCGGACGCCGAAAGCAACCAGAGACCATCGTCCTCTGTTCTCATCATCTAAAATCAAAATATTCTGTGTTAATGATTGAGATTCTCTTCTATGTACCCATTTCTACCACACACGTGTTATTCTATATCTTATATTTTATATCAACTAGTATATATTTTATTCAGCCATCTCTAACTACCATATCATTTTAACAAATATTTAGAATGGTTATTCTAGAGATGAAAAATATTAGTAATACAAATTTTTAATTAAATAATAAATAATAATTATTAGTAGTACTATTTAATTAATGGAAGTGTAACTAAAAAATGTTCACCTGCCTTGCGTACTGTACTATTTATTCTTGCAATGACCAGCATGTCCTTGTATGGTCACGACGGAATGGTGTTGCATCTGCGTTGTTGCACTCGTGATGAAGGATAGAGCAATGCCAATTATATGAATGGTTACTGGCTATAAGTTGCATGCCTCCAGCTAGTGGCCACTAACCAATGATATTTTCCCTTTCTCGTGTTTTACCAACGTCATCGACAACTACGTACCCAATCTCATTGCGAAGGTCATGGATGATGGAGGAGGAAGACGATGACACTCATTTTTTGATTGATGATTATGAAGTGGAGCTGTAACATACAACCACCTAGTGCAAGCTGAGAGATCTCATGGGCGGCGTCGATCTGATGCGCCACCAAAAGTCATTCGACCAAGGGACCTTCCTTATGGTCCTTTTTTTTGTTAGTTGATGATGAATTTGGAACCTTTCTTTTCTCTGTTGGATTTGGATACAGCGTGGACAAGTTGGCCGAGATTAGGTTATATGTATTGGAGCATTTCATAAATAAATAATATATTGATCTTAGATAAATAAAGAAAGCATCTTTCTAATGTGACATGTCGATTGAGTGAGATACACGCGCATTCTTATTGTTCTTTTTTAACATACTTTCTTTTGCATTTTTTTTGCAAAACACTAGTACAAACAATTATACGTATGCACATTCACCTCTGTAAATACACGCATACAAACTCTATCAGAATGAGCACCTCCGTAAGACTAGATTGGGAGATACGATTTTAAGATTGACGATGTCACTACAAACACCTCGATATTGACAGACACGTTGTCTATCGCTGAAAGAATAGCTCCGGTTGAACTCTATAATAAATTCAGGAAAATACGAGTATTCATACTGAGTCATGGATTTAAATCTGGATTGACATGTTTTATGACAAGAAATCCAACGAATTGAACTACACTCATTTTGCAACGCTTTTATCATTCTTTGTCGTGCAGCGGACCTAGTTTATGATGTGCCATTCTATAATGGGATGTGTAGTTGCTTATCAATGCATGTCTTAGGGCAACTTATGAGTGATATATATGGCACGTAGGATATAACTTAAAGGTTAAATCTATGAGTAATATATGGACTAAAAAGTTAAACTTTACAAATTATGAGTGATATATTCTCTACACTTAGAGCAAGTATATTCGTGTCGTCTAATAGACGGTCTTATGCAGTGACACATAATCTTGAGACGACTTATCAGACAACCTATACAATAGGCTATTGTTTTAGTTGTCTCGTAGTAATACAATATCTCTTAATTTATGAGGAGATACATAAATATTATTGGTTGTATGACAATCAAACTTGTACAATAGTGGGGGAGTTGTCTCATAGTCCTAAAATTTAGCTCATAAGTCAGTTGTTTCGCAAAAACAACGACATATTTCTCTCACCTCACTCTCTTTCTTTCACATCAGTAAAAATTCAACGTGGCACTACACAAGCCGATATATCATACTGCTAATGTGTAGCAATGTATCTGTCATTAGGCTCTATGACTTGACAACTAGAATATTTGAATAACGAGCCTTACTTCCAGAAATTACTTTTACAAAATATCTAGAGAAAAGTAATTTCATCTTGGACACAACGTACTACTTTTGAAACCTATTATAAATGATTTTGCAAAAAAAATTCTAATAATCACTTTACATAAATCTACGCAATACTTTATGTGGAAACTTGGAGAAAGAAAAGGTGGAGAGCGAGCAAGATAAAGTAGAAAATCCCTTGAAAACAAATGCAAAACCTTCTCAAGAGTCAGAACATCAGTAGGC
Source organism: Echinochloa crus-galli (assembly GCA_900205405.1). NCBI lineage: Eukaryota > Viridiplantae > Streptophyta > Magnoliopsida > Poales > Poaceae > Echinochloa > Echinochloa crus-galli. The sequence continues at coordinate 37,367 of OAMR01000270.1, read as the reverse complement.
AAAAAGTTAGCATAAAAAAGGAAAATGGAGAAGAAAAGAAAGAAATTGTAAGGAAGAACAAGTCTGGAGGGAGATGTGTCATCACCTGCCGCTGGTGTCGCTTTTCTAGCATCATTTTCACATTTCTTTTTCAATACATTTGCCTCACCTGCCAACTTGCCAAGCGCATGGCCTGTACGCTTTCCTACCAAGTCCACGGCGTTGTCAGTGCCTGAATCTTCCCTTTCTTCTTCAAGCATCGCTGTATGCCATTGCAAGTTGCAATGTCGAGACAAAAGATGAGGCTGCCAGGTCATGTACATGCGTCGGTGCTTGGGAATAAAAAATAATGTACATGGAGAGAGAAACTATCTTTTTTGTGTTATGAAAATGATGAGACCACAGTACATTTTCCTGACAAAAATGGGCGCGCTGAGTTGGGGCACCAATGCTGCACGATGCAATCAGGCCTTGTTTAGTTCCCAACCTTATCCTAAATTTCACTACATAAAAAGAAAATTTTCATCACATCAAAATACAGATGAAATCAAAAAATAATCGCATAGTTTTGTTATACTTTGCGAGATGAATCTAATTAATTAATGTTTGAATAATTATTTATAAATATAAATAAAATACTACAGTAATACATTAATGGTAAAATGCAGAAAGAGCCCAAAGCTCTGCAAGGAGCGTTGCAGAAGGGTGTCCCACAAAAGGCTCTGAACCCTGCACAGCTAGGCGGCAATCAGGCAAGACGACTAAGCCCTTGTTTAGATGCAAAATATGGAGTGGAGAATTTAGGGAAAGAAGTCACTTCATCATAAATACACCACTGTAGCATTTCATTTGTATTTGTGAAAAATTGTCCAAAAATTGATTAATTAGCTCAAAATGTTCGTCTCGCCGAGTACAACAAAACTGTGCAATTAATTTTTAATTTCATCTACATTTAATACTCCATGCATGTGCCGATATTTTGATGTGATGAGAATCTTCTTTTTGCATAGTGAACTTTGGGGTTACTTTTTAGAAACTAAACAAGGCCTAACAGTAACACTGTGGTTAATCATTTTGCTGCTGGATGCAGTACAGTGGAGATGCTCATCATTTGTGTTCCGCAAATAATCTCCTGTAATTATTTTCTTTTCCCCTTGAGCGCTTGCTCGCCCTGTACATATTTTACACTGCTTCTACTTGAATGGAAAAGGCAGAGCACCTGACATACTAGCTCAGAAACAAAAAATCATCAGAAAACCAGGCCAAAGCAAGCGCTTGCGTAACACCTAAAAACATAGCCAGAATAATAGTATTGTCCATCAGATCCATGATAGTAGCATTACACCCAAGCAAACAAATAGCATTACACCAAGTATCTGTTTTCCAATGATCTCAATATTTAGAGAACATCCAAATTAATTAAGGCTACTTACATACAGTATCTCGGTACACATCCAAACAAAGATAGAGACACCAAATATCTGGTTTCCAAGGATATCAACATCTAGAGGATGGCTCAACAGAATAAGGCTACTTACATAAGTATTTGGATAGTACTACCTTCATGAACACATGATAAGTTGAGCATGTATTCCCTGTGTGCATCCTTGCCACTTTGTTGAAACTTACCCATCACAATCTGCTCCATGATTTCAGGTACACAATACTATTAGATAGCAACACCTGATCTCTGTAATAATGCATGGAATTGTTCTTAAAGGTACTATTATTCCTCTGTCCCCAAATAAGAAAATATAGACGCACTAAGGCCTTGTTTAGAGTAAAATAGGGGTGGAGATTTGGGAGGTTTGGAGTTACTTCGTAATCATTACGTCACTGTAGCATTTTGATGTGATGAGAATCTTATTTTTGCATAATGAACTTTGGGGTTGGTTTTTAGGAACTAAACAAGGGCTAAAGCTCTGCTTATAATTTCTCATAGCAGAGTTGGACTAATATTAACTCCATCCAGCGACCCCATCTAGATCCTGTGGATATTCAAATGCTGCCTGGCGTTCTTTCAAACGGCTCCAATCCTGAACCACAACTGAAAGCTGGAAGGACAAGTGACACCATGAGCTGTTTGGAACAGTCTTTTTGTCCTTAAGCGGCCCCCTTCTAGTTAATTGATCTCTAGATAGCTGTTCTCCAACTATAAAATACGCCAAAAAAACACATTAATTCTCTATGAAGTGAAATAATTCCGAATTGCAGCTTTCACTTTAGAAATCTCTACTATACCATTTTCAACCACTTATATCCCCCCTTTTTATTGTAAAGACCATTCCTAGGAGGCACTGATGACTCTGTGACATAGGGGACATACGGGGTAATAGACCAATGGTAATACCCTAGAGTGTGGATAGTACACACGTCCTTGCTATTCATGTCGTATGACATCAGTTTTTTGTTCAAGTCCCATCGCTCTGGATGAATGGCAAGCACATCATAGTCCGAAGAACTAGAGGTTACATAAGTAGGTATTTGCCGAGTTATTCTTCCAAACAGTTGCCAATGGCTTGTAGTATGCTTCAGAACCCATTCTCCAGTATTGTAGTCCTTCAAAACCCAAATGGACAGGACCCATTTTCCTCCATCATTGTTACAATGTTCACCCATGCAATGCAGGTCCCCTTGGGATTCACCAACAAATTTAAGAGAACCACGCTCCTTTGCCCAGCGGATCACCCTCGATACCTTCCTTCCCCATCAACCGTAACGATCATCTCATCAAGTTCAGGATGGGCCAAGCGGCGGACAATCAAGTGCAACATGCCATTAACAAAGGTACCACGACTGAAGTGTTCCACGCCTTTGTTCATAGGCCATTGTTCCCATTCATCTCCCGTCCCTTGTAGCCTCCATTCACTTGACCTATCTGTCCACACCCCAGTTCTAGACGTGTATGTCTCCACCCCGGCAAGGGTCCCAAAAGTGATATCCTCCCACAAGAACACCAATTGAAAGTGCGGGGAGACAGCCGGGTCGAAAATCCAGTAAGCGAAACAACAAATCAGCTACACGAAACACTATGCTTTCACTGGATGACCAGGCTACAAACTTATTGCTGAAGGCTTGTGGAGTAACTGTGGATGTGAACCACCCTAGTGAGTCAGGGCAACAGAAGCTTGGGGAGCAATTTGTGTCCGCTTTGCAGATGGAGACCGTTGGTGATCTGAAGAAGGTGTTCGAGATTGCGGGGGAGGGCACTACTGATACCTACAGTGCTCTGATCAGTGAAGCTGGTGCTGATGATTGAGTTTCAGCGAGGAATGCTAGAGGTGGACTCTGGTTGGAGCAGGAGTCCGTGTATCTTTGTCTTGTTAAGTCTTAAGTTTGCTTTTAGGTGGAGTGTTTCCCAAGCACTTTTGTATCTTACTCTGGCCTTGTCGAATGCTTGTCTGGCTCGTGGTTGTTTGCTTTTTCATTGTGGAAGGTTGGCAAGAGGTGGTCTTGTGGGAATGATGGAAGGTGGTGGTGTTGTCTTGATGTGTGTATCTTGTCATCTTGTCTCATGGGTGCTGGGTGAGGAAATGGCTGTTGGGGTCATTTGTGGGATGTGCGCTTATGGTTGCCAATGTTTGAACATAAATGCGTCATTTTAAACTGGAATGTCAGAGGTTTGAATAACTCAGCAAGAAGGAGAGTAGTGAGAGATTTTGTGGTGGAATGCAAGGCGTCTGTCGTGACTTTGCAAGAGACCAAACTACAAGATGTGGACAGGAATGTGGTGGCTGAAACTCTGGGAGCTCGATTTGCTGACAATTTTGTAGTGTTACCGGCAAATGGCACAAGAGGAGGGATTCTGGTGGCTGTAGACGTGGATCACTACATCATTACTAACTCAGAGGTTGGAAGTTACAGTGTCACAGTACAGATTAATTCTCTCGCAGGCATGGTTAATTGGTCCCTCACTGCAGTCTATGGCCCACAAGATGATAATGAGAAGATACAGTTTCTTGGGGAACTTCGGGGGATACAACACTCGGTGGCTGAAAAATGGCTAATTATTGGAGACTTTAATATGATACTTCAGGCTAGCGATAAAAGCAATGAAAATCTAAATAGAAGATTAATGGGGGAGTTTAGGCAATGGGTTAGTGACCTTGAATTGAAAGAGCTGCGCCTACGTGGAAGAAAATTTACGTGGTCTAATGAGAGGACACACACCAAAATTGACAGAGCTTTCTGTTCAACAGCTTGGGATCTGATGATGCCGGACGTCTACTTGCAAGCTCTGTCATCTCGGGTCTCTGATCACTGCCCATTACTTATTACCGGTCGTGCAATAGGAAAAGGCTACAGAGGGTTTCTCTTTGAATCCTTTTGGCCTAAACTGCAAGGATATAATGACGTCGTTGCTGAGACATGGGGGAAATCAATTCAAATTAGTAATCCATTTCTAAAACTGCATGTCAAGCTGCAAAGAACCAGCAAAGCGTTGAGGGCCTGGGCAAAAAAAAAAGTCGGCAATAACAAGCTCCTTCTGTGTGCTGCTAGCCAACTGATTGGGGTATTTGATTTAGTTCAAGAGTACAGGCAACTCAGTGAGCATGAAATACAACTAAAGAGGGATCTGAAAGTTAGATTGTTGGGTCTGCCAGCAGTGGAAAAATTGAGAGCGAGGCAAACTTCAAGGCTGACGTCGATTCAGGCTAAAGAGGTCAACACCAAACTTTTTTACCTGCAAGCAAATGGTCGGCGTAGGAAACATACTATTCATCATCTGCAAACTGCTAATGGGAACTGCTACTCACATGAGGCCAAAGCGGATGCATTATTCAGCCACTTCAGCAGCCATTTCGGCAACCCACAACTGCGTGCAATAACATTGAATTGGGAGGAGGTGTCACTGGGCAGAAGGGACATGTCACATTTGGAAGCTGAATTTTCAGAGGAAGAAATACATGCTGTGATTCAAGATCTAGCAAGTGACAAGGCACCAGGGCCTAATGGTTTCATTGGAATTTTTTTCAAGCAAAGTTGGCAGTGTATTAAACTGGACATCATGCATGCAGTTCAATTTTTTTACCAACAGCATAGTCAGCACTTCTCCCACCTCAACACAGCACATATAATTCTAATCCCCAAGAAAGCCGATGCTTTGCTTGTCAGTGACTTTCGACCTATCAGTCTCTCTCATTCAATTGCAAAATTACTTTCCAAAGTGCTTGCCAGCAGACTGGCGCCTGAACTCAATAATATGGTCTCCCGGGCACAGAGTGCCTTCATAAAAAGAAGAAGCATCCAGGATAACTTCCTATATACTCAAAATCAAAGCTCTATACAAAACCAAGCAGCCTGGCTTCTTCTTGAAATTGGACATTGCCAAAGCTTTCGATACAGTGAGATGGGACTATCTCATGGAGGTCCTGGAGCATTTTGGCTTTGGGCATCGATGGAGGGGTTGGATCTCTATTCTCCTGTCTACAGCTTCATCTGCGGTCATGCTGAATGGGTCTCGAGGGAAATGGTTCAAACATTTTGCAGGGCTTCGGCAGGGGGACCCCCTGTCCCCAATGCTGTTCATTTTAGCCATGGAACCGCTGCAGCGTCTGCTGGAATTGGCTACTAGGGACCAACTGCTCTCACCTATCAACAACGGAGCAGCAAAGCTAAGAGTGAGTATGTATGCCGACGATGCAGCTATTTTTTTGAACCCCATAAAAGAGGAGATGCACACCGTGTCAGAGATACTGGATATCTTTGGGAAAGCATCAGGCCTTGTTACCAACCGAAGTAAATGTGCAGTGTACCCAATAAGATGCGATGACTTGGATGTAGGAAATGTGATGGAGCATTTCGTCTGCCCAATTAAGAGCTTCCCTTATATCTATCTTGGCCTGCCGCTGCATCACAGATTTCTACATCGTGTTGAAGTCCAACCAATCATTGACAAAATGGCAAACAGACTGGCCACTTGGAAAAACAAGTTCCTGAATAAAGCTGGACGTCTCAAACTTGTTAATACCGTGCTGTCCTCAATGCCTACTTACTTCCTCACGGTATTTGCAATGAAAAAATGGGCAGTTAAAAAGCTGGACAAGATCAGGAGGGGTTTTTTATGGAAAGGTTCAGAGGACGCAAAGGGAGGTCACTGCTTGGTTCAGTGGAAGAAAATTCAGAAGCCGAGGTGATTTGGTGGGCTAGGGGTTTTGGACTTGGAATTGTTCAGCAGGGCTTTGAGGCTGCGGTGGCTATGGTTTCAATGGACAGAGCCTGAACGACCGTGGGTGGGTACTGAAGTGCCGTGCAATGAAGTAGATAAACAATTGTTCAGAGCTAGCACTGTTGTCACCTTAGGTAATGGTTGTCGAGCGAAATTCTGGGAATCAGCTTGGCTTCATGGTCAGGCCCCGCGTGATCTAGCACCTAATCTCTACATGCTGGCATGGCGTAAGAATCAGTGTGTAAGGGATGATTTGCAAAACAACAATTGGACAGGGGGTTTATGGAGGATGACATCGGCCACTGAAATGGCAGAACTTGTATCACTATGGGCCGCAATCAGTAAAGTACAGCTCTCAAGTGATGTGGATGCAATCAGGTGGAAGTGGTCAGCCAACGGTGTATACTCAGCAAAGTCAGCCTATAATATCCAATTAGCTGGTTCCTACTGCACCTTTGATTCCATGGATATCTGGACAGCAAAGGCTGAAGGTAAACATAGGTTCTTCGCCTGGCTATTAATACAATGTAAGATTCTTACTGCTGACCAGCTCCTAGCAAGGCATTGGCCGTGCAATCCCTTGTGCCCACTGTGTGATCAAGAACTAGAGACGGCAGATCATTTGTGCTTGCAATGTGTATTTGCTCAAGAGGTCTGGTTGCTTGTGGCGCGGTGGACTGATGACGCCGTGCAAGTGCCTGCTCGGAGCTTGGCACTGGAGGACTGGTGGAACAAGGAAATGGCAAACCTCCCCAAGAAATCCAAACGCCAAAAAGCTTCCATCCTGATATACACATCATGGAATATATGGAAGGAGCGCAACCGAAGAATTTTTCAGGGCGCCTCGTCAACACCTCGGTGTGTTCTAGAGCTTATCAAGGAAGAAATGAATATCAGATCGAAAGCATGTCAATAGCCCCCATATGTAACTTAATGGTTGTTCGCCAAGAGCAAGTGTTAGAGCCTTATGGTTTTTTTATGTAATCACAACATTGTAAGAACCAACATTCCTCTCCTTCTTATATGACACGGCAGAGCTCCTACCTCCTTTTCGAAAAAAAAAATCAAGTAAGCGTGATCTTGTAGTAGCGGCTTCTGAACCTCGCCAGTGAAGGCAGATACAATCTAGGCCTGTGCAGTCACCCATTGCTCAGTAGCAGGGTTGCACACAATGTAGTCAACCTCTGAGGTATATCGTTCTGACCTGCGCCCAAAGAGGAAGAGGCCGTTGCAGGAACACTGGAGATTGAAGTTACCGGGAATCTTGATGTCGATACCAGACTGCTTCAGGAAGGAGAGCGAGAGGTCGAAGAGAGGCGCCGGTCTGCCGGACAGGTTGATGAGGTGAGGATAGTAGTAGTTGTCGCCAACGCCGTCGTAGTTGCGGTGGTCGTGGTAGAAGAACCCTTCGAGGGTCCGGCCGGGGCGGAACCGCCGCCGGCAGCGGAGGCGGTCGGAGATGAGGTCGCGCCAGGCCTTGGAGACGCACTGGAATCGGCAGAGGGATTTGACCGGGACCCGCGCGAGGATCTCCACGAGCGCGTCGTCGGGAGGGCACCTGGCCACCGCCGGGACCTCGCCGGGAGCAACCTGCGAGAAGCTGGAGACGTGAGGAGACGCGGGTGGCCGGCGGAGAGAGATGCAGGGACGGCGGCGGCTGGGTCGGAACGTACCGGATCCTCGCCTCCGTTGATTGCAGAGCCATCCCGATCGGTGTTGCGGGGGCAACAACAACTCGAGCCGGCCGCCGCCGCACCTCGCGAAAGGCCAGTTCGTCTGCGCGCGTTGGCCTGCGAGATCGCACGGGGAATTGGGGGGAGATTCCGAAACCTTAGCACCTGTACATCTCGAGCTCTGCACTGCAAGATTTTGGGAAAGTGAGCAGGGCGACGAGGGAGCACTACCAGAATCATTCACGTCCGCCCGCCTTCTCCGCCTCGGTCATTTTTGGACCCGGTGCTGATGGGGCTTCAGCACCGGGTCCAACGGCTAGGAGCAGGGGCGGCGCGAAAATGTGTCAGGCGAAGACATTAGCACCGGGTCGTGGCAAGACCCGGTGCTAATGCGCCCCCTTTAGCACCGGGTGCAGCCAGCAACCGGTGCGAAATGGCCTCGGCACATTAGCACCGGTTGCTGGCTGCACCCGGTGCTAAAGGGGGCGCATTAGCACCGGGTCGTGGCAAGACCCGGTGATAATGCGCCCAATTTAGCACCGGGTGCAGCCAACAACCGGTGCTAATGTGCCCGAGGCCATTTCGCACCGGTTGCTGGCTGCA
>OAMR01000270.1:0-25792 GCA_900205405.1 Echinochloa crus-galli | reverse complement strand
CATTTACATGTACAGAAATATTATTTCAAGACAAACAACTGATGAAAATTACAGTAAGAAGGCTTTGAAATAGAACCATCACTTGAGCAGTAACTATCTCACAAGTGTATGCTGGATTTGAGACCAAAAAAGCATGCAAACAAGAAAAATGAAGCGAGTTCACAAATACATCATATTTTTGTATGTCTTTCTTGCTCACAAAATCTATTGTTCTGTTTTCCTTCTCACTTCGATTCACCAGAAACAACATCAAACATTTATGATGGTCGGGGGGCCATAGGGGCGCGCCAAATGGCACACCATTTTTCTAGTTTTATTCCTATTATCAGTCCCATGTACTGATGTACAAACAAACACAATTACTCAAACGGCAAAAGGCTGAACGTAGCAAGAGAAAAAATACTCCAAAAATTTAAAAATACAAGCTTCAGCATTTTGACCACCTCCATGCTCCATCTCATTATCCTTCAAACAGGCACATCAGAGCCGACACAACAAAAGAGATAATTGTGTCAAAGCTTTGGAGGTTCACCTGTACCTGAAGGAAAAAGGAAGGTAACTGAACACACAAAACGTACCTCTGAATCTTCAGAACCTAGAAGATTCTTCCAACTCATAAGCCGGGTTTTCTGTTCAGTTTACCAGTAAAACAGCAGCATGTTCTCAACTTGTGATAGACCCAACAATCAACACTACAGACTTTGATACCATCGGGGCAACACATGAAAATGCTTGTGATCCTTTTCTCTCTATCCTAATTTTTGTCTCCTGACTGTAGCCTATTACCTTTATCTGAAGAGTAAATACACCATGAAGAACTGATAGCAATATAAACTGCAAGTTCTTCAAACACCATTAGAGTTGTCGAGACTGCACTACAGAGTACAGACAAGCTAAACTCTAAAGTTGTACATCATGTCTTTGTTGTCCCTCAGAAAAAAAGACAGTCGTGCTGGTCGAACATCAAAGTAGTATAGAAGAGAATTATCTTCACACTCTGAAAGCCAGCATACAAATCTTCTATGCAAGTCTAGAAAATGTGCAGATGAAGTTCAACTCTATAGGGCCTTGTTTAGTTCCAAAAAGCAACTCCCAAATACACTATGCAAAAAAAAGATTCCTCGTCACATCAAAATGTCATAACATGTATGGAGTACTAAATGTAGATAAAATCAAAAACTAATTACACAGTTTTGTTGTACTCTGCGAGACGAACATTCTGAGCCTAATTAATCAATTTTAGGATAATTTTTCACAAATTCAAACGAAATGCTACAGTAGCGCAATGGTTACGAAGTGACATCTTACTCCCAAATTCAACCTCCCAATTCTAACATCTAAACAAGGCCCGTGTTACTTCAAGATAGGGAACATCTGCCACATTCTGTCAAACGTTTTGCTGTCAGAGGTGTAGGCTTAAGCACTGACACCATTTATTACTCTCAAAGACTGCTGTCAAACAAAGTTTTTTTACAAAATGGAAACCAGGCATTTATTATGTAAGTATTACAGTATTACTCTAAATAATATATATATGATACAATCAGTTATCTTACACAGCACTTCTACTACAAGAAATCTGCTGTGTCCGATTCTCCTACTAATTATGTGGACCCAGTTATTCTTCAGTAGCATATATGAGAAGCAAATGATCTGGAAACTATCTATACCACATAATCAACTAGGAACTTTTCAAGTTTAATGTGAAAGCTATCAGTTTAAACTTGTGATTGATATGCAGTGTTAGTAAAATATTGGAGATAATCTTTTCCCTTTCAGCATAAATCAACAAACACTGGATATATGAAATAAAAATTCGCTGTTAAATTCTACACTAAGTAACTGTAAAATTACTGTCTCAACTATTGATACATGCAACAAACAATAATTCTCCATACATACAAAATATAATACATCTATCTTCTACAGCTGATAGAATTATATTTAAACCTTTCTGATACAGTATTTACAATATATGAAACATTCGTACATTCAGCATAAATAAGCTCATACAGAACTGAGGAAAACTCACAGCACGGCCAAACAAAAAAGATACAAGCATATAAGAGTATAATTCTTAAAACACAAAAGGTACACTTGAAAGAAACACATAAATTGAGGTCTTACCAAGCATAAACCAGCATAAGCTGGGCAACTGCATTCAATAAGGTAACTGGCATATGTCAAGCTGCCTTGCGTCTCTAAACTAGCATGCATTATTAATTTAACCAAAAAGCATAAGATGGAATACGTCCAAATCACCAGCAACTTATCAGCTAGTTCCAACAGATTTCATTCACTCAAGTTGCCAGCTCCTCCATACATGGGCTATGGGGATCAATTTCCTGAAGAATGTCCCCAGGCCATGAGTACCCCCAAAAACAAAATTCAATGTTCATTTATAGGCCCCAACTCCAAGAAATTGGGAACATATGGAGTAAAAGAGCCATAGTTGTGACCAAGAGTATGGAAAGCATGCAATTCCTTACTGTCCATGTCATATGATATCAGCTTCTGGTTGCTGTCTTGAAGAAGGAAAATCAAATTGCGGTCTGGATGAATGGCGAGCACATTGCTATTGAAACCATCCAGGGAACTCATTTGTCCAAACAGCTCCAAGAAGCTCACCCTTTGCTTGAGGATCCATTCTTCTGTATTGTAGTCCTCAAGAACCCAAACAGACAGTCCAGCCCATTTTAAACAGTTTCCTTCCCGTTCCACATGTCTACCCACACAATGCAATTGCCCTTGGGATTGACCAACAAAAAGAGAAAAACTGAGATTATCTGGCAAGGGAATGATCCTACACGTCTTCCCTTCCCTATCCACGGCAGTTATCAGGTACTCATCATCAATGTCGAAGACGACTAAATGCAGCATGCCATTAACAAAGGCACTGCCCGTCATGGTAGTCAGTGTGGCTCCACCATTAACCCATTGTTTCCATCCATCTTCATCTTGCCATCGACTCTGTTGGTTTGCCCTGTCACTCCACACCCTAGTCTCAGACGAGTAGGCACGCACCTCAATCTCACCCAGGAAAACTCTCTGCCAGACATAGATCAAGTGGAAGTGCAGCGATACGGACGGATCAAAAATCAAATAGGTGAACGTTTCTAATTTGGAATCAGGAGAGGGACTGCCGGCGCTGGGAACGGTCACCCATTGCTCAGTGGCGGGGTTGCACACTATGTAGTCAGATCCGCCTGTGCCGCTATTCCAGCCCTGCTCAAAGAGGAGGAGCCCATTGCAGGATCCCAAGAGCTTGATGTTCTCGATCCCGGGCAGCTTCGTCAGGAAGGAGAAGGAAGGGTCGACGAGAGGCGCGGATCTACCAGGAAGGCTGACGAAGCACCCGTGGAAACCGGAGCCGGCATCGACGCCGGAGCCGGCGCTGCAGAAGAAGCCTTCAAGGGTCTGGGGGAGCCGCTTGCGGTGGAGGGGGTCGGCGATGAGGTCGCGCCAGGGCTTTGACACGCACTTGAATCGGTGGATGGACCTTGAAGGGACGCGGGAGAGGATCTCCACAAGGGCATCGTCGGGGAGGCCGTCCGCCGCCGTAGCCGCGGCATCCCTCTTGGCGTTGAGGCCGTCCTCCATGCGGCTGACCGCGAAGCTGAGGAGATGGAGGTGAGGGGATGAGCGCGCGTGCACCAGAGAAAGAGACTCAAGGATGGTAGGTGCGGGCGGAGGCAAGCGTACCTGCCGCCGGATCGCCGCGACTCGCGAGCGCGCCGCCGCCGCCGGTGAGGTTGGTACAGGCACTGGGCAAGTGGGCAGAGAGAGGATGACGGAGACGAGGGCCAAATGTGAGGCCCAGCCCAATCCTGGAACCTCCGCATGACTTTAGGGCTTGTTTAGATCCCACGTTCTGCCCCAGATTCCACTATGAAAAAAAAAATTTTCATCACATCAAAATGTCGGCACATGCATGGAATGTTAAATATAAATGAAATAAAAAATTAATTATACAGTTTTGTTGTACTCTGCGAGACGAACATTTTGAGCCTAATTAATCAATTTTTGGATAATTTTTCACATATACAAACGAAATGCTACAGTGACGCACGCACCCCAAAAGACGAAAGTTTGCTTCTAAATTTGGAAACTAAACAAGGGCTTACGAAACCCAATGCAGCCCAAAATAACTGTTACTTTTTTTGTACGTATAAGAATATGTGATTTTTTTTTAAGTATTGGAGAACATAAGGCATTTATGAATCTGAGCGGGTAAAAGCAGACTGGCCAACAGTCCAACAGACTGAAGTTTTAGGCACAAAACTTGCCATTTTTTTTTCCGAGGAACTGACCAAACATTTTGATGGCCCAGTTTGAAAAATTCATCCACCGATCTCTAGCAGCATCACCGTGCGCGCGGGTGGCGATGCAGCTAGGATCTATATATGTAGTCCAAGCTGCCGACCATGGCCGTGCCTCCGACTCCGAGGGAGCCCTGGCCGGGGCAGATACGTGCCTCACGAGCCCGAAGTCGGCGAACCTGCCTGGCCTCGAAGGCCGGCGTCGCCCAGCATATCACGTTGCTGGGCTTGATGTCCCGTCCCGGTGGAGGATGATGAAGGTTCTGGAAGCCAGCAGTGTGCAGGTACTCAAAGGCGATTGGCGACGCCTGTCGAGGCTCATGTTCTTCATCATGCATCAGCTCGTACACGAGCAGCAGCCTGCTGGCGTTGCCGCCGCCGCCGTCGCACCAGCCGGCGAGCTTGACGAGGTTCCGGTAGTTTTTTTTTTGAGATAGTACCACCTTCAATTAAGAATTATAGTTGGTACAAACTCCATCAGGAGGAGCAAGAAGCCAGACATGCCGTCCTACAGCTTCATAGATCGAACTTCTAGCTAGTCTATGAGCATCACCATTAGAATTCCGACCTTCATGAACAAACTGAGCGTCCACAAACCGAGCCGTCCCTGCCTTGATCTCCATAACGATGTGGCCATACAAACCCATACCTTACCCATATATGGCCTTCACCACATTGACACAGTCCGTGGCAATTCTGATCTTCTGCAGGTCCAGATCGCTTGCGAGAGCAATTCCCTCCCGGCAAGCCATTGCTTCCGCAACCTCCGGCGAGGTAATTCCCTCAAGTACTCAACAAGCAGGGCGAGGTTCCGGTAGTTGAGCTGGCTGAGGGAAAAGTGGGGCACATCTCTCCAGAGTCTAGATACATGAGGCCCAGCCCAATCCTCTGGAACTGGACCCAGTCTTGGAACGCCCGCACTTTCCGTAACCCAAAAGACCGGGCTTGAATTGCCGCCGGCGGCCGTAAACGGCTCTTCAGTCTCTGGACTGGGTCCAGTCCCAGTCCGGAGCCCAAGAGGCCGGATACAGCCCGAATCGTAGCCCAATAGAACTAGGTGATTTCGGGCTACGGAGTCATATGAGACTGGCTAAAGCGAAATTATGTTGCAAGCATATCCAGAACTACCGCAACTTGTGAATAACGATTGCTACCAAAGAGTTTGAGTTTACCTGCAAAAATAGCATCTAAAAAGAACTCTAGTATTTACCCCGTGAAGGACTAGAAATTTGCAATTGTCCCAAAATGTTATGGTCCTTTAATTTCCTCCTACTTTGATTCCTGAACTTTAAATACTTTTTCCTCCTCAAGCTCAATGCCTATAACATTCTTGTACAATTATCTGTAGCTAAGTATGAAATTTCTGCCTCCTAGAAGGCTAGAACACTACTGAAAATAGGCCCCAAGTACTCAGTGATGGCAGTCAGCATCTACAAGTATGCTCTGCAATAGCTTTGAGTTTTGAAATTCTGCTACCATTCATTGTTGGAGAGCATTGAGCAGGACGGGATGAAGAAAATCTGAGTGTCAGTGTCCGTCATTAGTAAGGCTAAGAAAAAAGACATTTCAGTGGAGAACGCCAGATACTAAACCAGGATGCATTTGAAGCATATACTTACTGCACATCATATGAGTCCTATCAATCACGTTGTCCATATAGCTTCATAAAGTTATTAGGCAATATTGACATAACTAGCATATATACTGCAAAAGATATCGCCTGATTCTAGCAGATTTACTAAGTTCTTAGCTGCTGACATTCCGATCAAACTAAATTTCTAGTTGTACAGTATTAGCAGCTATAGTGTTACAAGCTTAACTAGTGATTGACGTAATTGTATGTAGATAGGTACGTTATCGCTGTCATCTAGAACACTGCTGGAAATAGGAAGTACTCAGTAACGGTGGGTCAGCATCTACAAGTAATCTTTAAAGTAGCTTTCAGTTTTGAAATTCTGCTACCGTGCATGATTGGAAAATATTGAGCAATTCTTGGCCAAAAAAAAGGAAAATATTGAACAGGACAGAAGAATGGAAAATCCCAGCAGTGTCTGTCACTCACTAGTAACTAGTAATTAAGGCTACGAAAGAGACATTTCAGTACAGAAGATGACTAAACTCCAGAAACAAAAAAAGGGGATGCATTTGAAACTTATAATCCTATAGAGCACATTGTCATATATAACTTCATAAAGTTAGCAACTACATATATTGAGGTAACCAGCATATATACGCAGCGAAATATATCGCCTACTAATCTAGCAGATTTACCAATCTCTTAGCCGCTGAAATTCTAGTCAGACATCCCAACGAAGTGCTCCACGGCCAACACTCTCATGTTTCATTACTTATTGGTGAGTGCAGCTGACTCGGAGTAAAGAGGAACATACGGAGTAGGCAGCTCATCCCCAAGTTCACCTCCACTGTCAAGATCAGCAACAACAAGCACCTCCCTCCGATCCATGTCGTACGCCACCAGCTTCCGGTCCCAATGCCGGACGAAGAAAACCCAGTTGCCATCCGGATGAACGGCGACCACGCTGTACTCCACCCGGAACTGGCACGCGATCCTCCCGAACAGCTCCGGGAAGCTCACGGTGTGCTTGAGCACCCACTCGCCGGCGTCGTGGTCCTCCAGCACCCACACCAGCAGCTTCAATGGCTGCTCCTCCGACAGCCTGCCGTGCGGCGGGCGCACGCACATGGCGTAGTGCAGCCGCCGCTGCGACACGGCCACGAACACCGAGTGCCAGTCTTTCTCCGCCACGTCGCGCCGCGGCAGCGGGATGGTCCGGCGGGTGGTGCCCTCGGCGTCAACGGCGACGAGGTTGTTGGGGCCGGTGGTGCCGTCGGTGTCCACGACGAGGTGGAGCATGCCGTCGGCGACGGCGGCGCCGGTGCCCGGCTGGATCAGCGCCATGGCGCGGCCCCAGTCGCGCCACCCGCCGTCGTGCCACGCGAGCGCCCTGTTGGCCCACGCGCCGGCGGAGGAGGAGTAGGTGTGGATGGCGCGGACGGTGTCCATGGCGTCCAGCCGGAACTGGAGGAGGTGGAAGTGGTGCGGGGAGGCGGCGGCGTCGAAGAGGAGGTAGGTGAAAGCCATCTGCTGGGAGGTGTCGGCGGTGGGGGTCCAGCCGGAGCTCGGCACGGCGGCCCACCGCGCGGTGGCCGGGTTGCAGACCAGGTAGCAGGCCGGCGGGTGGAGGTCGGGGGACTCGTGCCTCTGGACGCGGGCAAGGAGGACGATCCCGTCGCGGGCGTCCAGGATCACATCGCGGAGTTCGCCGGCGCCGGTGGGTGGCGGCGGGAGGAAGGAGAAGGAGGCGTCGATGAGCGGCTCGGCCATACCGGAGACGTTGATGAACCGCCGGGTGATTCTCCGGTCCGAGAGCGCGGCGTGCCGGCAGCAGGTGCGGAGGGAGCTCTCGGCGCCGCCGCCGTCGCGGCAGCTCTCGCACACGCCGACGCCGGTGGCGGCGGCGTCCGCGACGTTGGCGTGGAGGAAGCCGGCGATGGTCTGCGCGAAGCGCTGGCGGTGGAGCGGGTGCGTGACGAGGGCGCACCATGCCTTGCACACGCACTTGAACCGGTGGAGGGGCTTGGCCGGGAGGAGCTCGAGCATCTCCACGAGCGTGTCGTCGGGGACGCGGGCGCCGGGCGCCGCCGCCGCGCGCGCCTTGGATCCGTGGCCGTCGCCCATGCCGGCCAGCTCGATCTACCCGCGAGAAGCGTGGGGGTTGCCGCAGGCCGGTGACGGCGAGTGAGATGAGCTGGCGCCAGCGAGAAGCAACCAGAAGGGGATCGGAAAGGAGTAAGGAGAGGGATGAGCCTTTATTGCGGGATGAGTCCGACGCGTCGTTGCCGGCGAGGTCCTTGCGACTACACGTGAGCGTGACTAGGAAAGTAGCAGACAGGACAAATGGAGATGGCGAACGCGTGTGTGACCAGATGGCGTCGCATTGTCTCTTTCGATCTGACGTGGCAGATCCATCGAGGGCGACGCCGCATGCGTTGTGGGCCCCGCCGGCGTCGGAAAAAAGTTGGGCCCGTTTAGATACCAAATTCTACCCCATGTTCGCCGTATAAAAAGAAGATTTTCATCACATCAAGATGTCATAGCATGCATGAAATACTAAATATAGATGGAATCAAAAACTGTAATTGCACAGTTTTGTCGTGCTCTGTGAGACGAACATTTTGAGCCTAATTAATCAATTTTTGAATAATTTTTTACACATACAAACGAAATGCTACAGTGACGCACGCACTATAAGGAGCTAAATTTCAACCCAAATTTGAGAAGTAAACAAGGGCTTGGGCGCCACCGGCCAGTCGGCCACCACGGAGGTCCGGACTCCAGCCGGCGCGAGGTTCTCTAGTGCCCTATATTCTTGTAGGTGATATCGGGCACCGCGGTATAGGGGGTAACACACCAGGTATTGCTGCATATCCAACATCAGTTAGGAAATATTTACCTACATCATTATTTTTGGGCAGATTAATTAGCTAAAATGAAATTACAGTTTCAAATTGGAGCTATTAGAACATGATGGGGTAACTCTACCTTGTGATATTTTAAGTCCATTGCGGTGTGATAGAGTATCTTGTAGCACGTAAGAATCATGGACAGAGCCCTCCCACCTAGCAAGTACATATATGAACCTTAGGTCAAAATCAACTGCTGCTAGCACATTTTGGGTGGTAATAGATTTTCTACCCCTAAAACGATCTTGCATATGGATAGGTACACATGCTGGTATATGTGTACCATCCAGGGCTCCTATGCATCCCTATGAAAATAGACAATTTGTTTCAATTATATGAACACGACAATTCACACCTAGAATATTCTTGAAATAACGATTAGCAATGTGTACCTCAAAGTAAGGGTGAAATTTACCTGGGGCACTTGTTATCTTTGAACGTGTGTCAATAGATCTGATGCATATGAGGTCACGGGCAAGAATACAAAGGGCATCTAAAACAAGATGGGAATACCTACTAACTGTCTCACTTGACCTGATAAACTCAAAACCAATTGATCTGTTTGACCAATTTTGACCCACAGCATGAATAAATACAGCCTGTGAAATACAACTTTCCTCATACGCAACTCATTTATGCAATGGGCCTCAGTTCCATGAAACAATCGATTTAAACGTGTCAATCTTTCAACATCCCTATAAATCATGGGAGCATATGTTATGACTCTTTTTCTTTTTCTGATATTAATCCTAAACAATTGCATGGCTAGACACACAAGAATGCCAGCAATCAATCTTCTCCTCCATAGGTAATGGCAGTAGTCCAAGTAATACTGTAAATATAATTTCCTTTGACCCATCTAAGTACTGTAAATATATTTTGAAAAACAAGATGGAATCAGTATAATAAAATGAATAAATCAGCACACTTTGAAATACGAAAAGCAAGGTCTATGTATAAATATCTAGCAACTGGTAGCACTGCAAATAAAAGAGACAGTACATTCCAAGAAATAATCTCACACTCCAGCACATATCAGTCAAAATTAAATCTATCTAGTCAAAATTAATACCTCAATAAATCTATCTAGTCAAGATTTTGATAGCACATCTAATTAAAATGGCAACCAAGTTAACAGTGCTACCAAAAAAAACGTACAGCATATTTCCCCATTGGTGTAGGTGGGAATGCAACTTGGAAGCCACTTCGAACAGGCAATGCTACTCCCTAACGCATAGCATGTCAATCAATTAAAGAAATCGATGGCAGCATCTTACGGATCTACGCATTTTCCAGAAGAAATCATAGGCAAGATAAAATATAGGGAAAAAATCACCTTCTCTCTGGCTGCAAGTCTCATATCGAGCAAACAGACTGCGGCTGCACTGCTGCTATTCGTCTGCTTCCGCTGCTGCTGTTCGTCGGCGTCCGTTGCTTTCTTTCTCTTCGGCTCCTACACTTGCTTCTACGGGCCACGAGATTCTTCAGATCCGCACACAAGGGAAAATCACTGTTGACACGAAAACGCGCCAACAAACTCGAAGCCGATCAAACGCGCAGCACGGCCGTCACAACGGCCAACTCCTGAGCTCCTCGGGCAAACCGGTCTGACCGGTTCCTGAAACCGGTCTGACCGGTTCCTGAAACCGGTGGGGCCCTCCTGTCGGCGAGAGAGAGGGAGAGAGGAGAGACGGAGCGGGCCGCGCGAAGGGAACGGGCCGCGAAGGAGAAATGTGCCGGGGAAAAGAAACGGGCCGGCTCGGGTGAGAAAAGAAAGAAGTAGAGGGGGCAAACTTGGACCGGGCCAAGAGTTGGAGGGGCAAAAACGAACTCTGCCTATTTTAACTTTTCTAAAACTCAAACAAAAGCAAATCAAATTCGAATTTAAACAGAATTTAAATTCCAACTTGATTTACTAGCAACCAAAAATATATGCAACAGCATGAATGCAACAAAAACTTATTTTGACTAAAATAATTATTTAATGTGATATTTAAATTGATAAAAAGGCTAGAAAGATAGCCCGCTAAGGTTTCCGGTTCAGAAGCAAAGCATAACCCTCCCTAATGAGGTCTGTCTCTTACCAAAGCCCACAGCTCAAAAGGACCGAACTATACCCCGTCAACCGCCGCCCCCCATGCACCTTTCGAGTGAAGCTACCATAAACTAGAGCACCTAATTTAATAATTACTCAATTGCGGTCATCACTCCACAATTAAGTTCAATCATTACAAAGATCCAAATCACACACTTAGCACAAAAGCAAACATCTCTACCACACTTTTAAACCAAACTAAATCACATGCTACGCACGAGTCTCAACGATTCTAAACGTACTGAACTAACAAAAGAGAGGGTATCCTATCTTAATAGGTATGGGTGAAGCAACTAGACGATCCACCAAGCACTCTCTAGTGGGGCGGTGAATGACCCATCAACCCTTCTACATCTTCATCCAAGGGCAGAAGTGCTTCTCCCTTGAGTTCAGCTATCAGCCTCTTGTTCTTCCTTGCAACAAAAACTTATTTTGACTAAAATAATTATTTAATGTGATATTTAAATTGATAAAAGGCTAGAAATTCCAATTAAATCCTAGAAAATTTATTTAAGCCTTAATAAATCCTAGAAAAATTCAGAGGGTTGCTAAAATTTAATTGTGATGAATTTTAGGGTGTTACAATCACCTACCATAAACCAAAGCACCTAATTAGTCAGTCAAAGCCAGAGCCACATGGCACTCATGGTTGTACTGTTTTCCTGGGACCGGTCTGACCGGTTTCTGAAACTGGTGTGACCGGTTCGTCCAGAACCAGAACCTCGGCTTTTGTTTGCATCGGTTTTTGGAGATAGAAATACTTCTTTGCAACCATACAGCCAGATGCTTTCTGAGCCAGAGTATTTGCCTTGTTATTCTCTTCTCTTGGAATATGTTTGATAGTAAATTCATCAAAAGAAGCAATGATATCAAGACATCTATCAAGATATGCATTTAATGAACCATTATAACATTGGCATACCTTTGACACTTGTTGTACCACTAGGAGCGAATCACCAAAAACTTTAACATGCTTTATTCCCATGTCTTACAAAAATTCCAAACCAAATAGAAGAGCTTCATATTCAACTTGATTATTGGTACGCTTTTCTTCCAATTGGTTTGAAAACTCAAAGACGGCACCAGTTGGAGAGATCAAAACAACACCAATTTCTTGCCCATCATTGCAAACCGATCCGTCAAAGTATAACTTCCACGGTGTACAAGCAACATAGCCGACGTTGAATTCACAAGTATCATCAATTCGATGCTCAACAATAAAATCAGCTACAATTTGGCATTTCATTGATTTTAAAGGTTCACAAGCCAAATCATACTCAACTAAAGCATAAGCCCATTTACCGACTCTTCCACTAGAAATCGGCTTTTGCAACATATGTTTAATTACATCGGTTTGACACAACACGATGCAAGTGCTAGGTAATAAATAATGCCTCAATTGAGTACAAGCACGGTACAAGGATAAACACAACTTCTCAATGAAAGTATACCTTGTTTCTGCATCGATGAGCCGTCGGCTTACATAAGCAATCACATACTCCTTGTTGCCGATTTCTTGAGTCAAAACAGCCCCAATAGTTCTATCTTCAGCCGCCACATAAAGTCTAAATGGTACTCCTCGCTTAGGCGCCCTAAGCACCGGTGGGGAAGACAAGTACTCTTTGATCTTCTCAAAAGCTTCTTGCTGTTTTGCCCCCCAAGTAAAATCGGCTTCATTCTTTAACCGAAGTAAAGGAGTAAAAGCATCAACCTTTCCAGACAAGTTAATTATAAATCTTCTCAAGAAATTTACCTTGCCTAGAAACTTTTGCAAATCTTTCTTGCAAGTAGGAGCTTCGACTTTCTTCATAGCTTCAATTCTCTTGGGATCAACTTCTATGCCGTTCTCATGAATAACAAACCCAAGAAACTTCCCAGCCGAAACACCAAAAGCACATTTGAGTGGATTCATTTTCAATCCATACTGTCGCATCCTTTCAAGAGCAAGTTTTAAATCGGCTAGATGAGGAATTAAACCATCCGATTTAACCACAGTATCATCAATATATACTTCCACGATAACTCCAAGCAAATCATGAAAGATTAAATTCATGGCTCTTTGATAAGTTGCACCGGCATTCTTTAATCCAAAAGTCATAACCACCCACTCAAACAAACCAATAAATCCTGGACATTGAAAGGCCTTTTTGTGCATATCCTCTTCGGCCATGAAGATTTGATTATATCCAGCATTACCATTAAGGGAATTAACAACACGATGCCCAGAAGCTTCATTGATTAAAACATCGGCTATAGGCATAGGATATGAATCTTTTGGAGTGGCTTTATTAAGATCTCTAAAATCAATGCAAACTCTAAGTTTTCCGAATCTTTCTTTTCAACGGAACAATATTAGAAATCCACTCCGCATAACGACAAGTCCGAATAAAACCAGCATCTAGCAAACGATTAACTTCTTCTTTTATTCGGTCATAAATAGCGGGATTAAAACGTCTAGCCGATTGTTTAAAAGGTCTAAAACCGGCTTTATGGTAAACGATGCTCAACTAAATCACGACTCAAACCGGCATCTCACGGTACTCCCAAGCAAAACAATCGACATACTCTTTCAACAAATTTATTAACTCGGCTTTAAACTCAGCCGATAAATTTTTGTTTACAAAAGTTGGCCTAGGAATAGTACCATCACCAATATCTATTTTTTTCTAAAGGGTCGGCTGATGAAACCTTGACCCACTTATCCATATCACCCAGATCTTCAATGGCTTATAGCTCTTTGATAAGTTGCACCGGCGTTCTTTAATCCAAAGGTCATAACCACCCACTCAAATAAACCAATAAATCCCGGACATTGAAAGGCCGTTTTGTGCATATCCTCTTCGGCCATGAAGATTTGATTATATCCAGCATTACCATCAAGGAAACTAACAACACGATGTCCAGAAGCTTCATTGATTAAGACATCGGCTATAGGCATAGGATATGAATCTTTTGGAGTGGCTTTATTAAGATCTCTAAAATCAATGCAAACTCTAAGTTTTCCCGAATCTTTCTTTTCAACGGGAACAATATTAGAAATCCACTCCGCATAACGACAAGTCCGAATAAAACCAGCATCTAGCAAACGATTAACTTCTTCTTTTATTCGGTCATAAATAGCGGGATTAAAACGTCTAGCCGATTGTTTAAAAGGTCTAAAACCGGCTTTTATCGGTAAACGATGCTCAACTAAATCACGACTCAAACCGGGCATCTCACGGTACTCCCAAGCAAAACAATCGACATACTCTTTCAACAAATTTATTAATTCGGCTTTAAACTCAGCCGATAAATTTTTGTTTACAAAAGTTGGCCTAGGAATAGTACCATCACCAATATCTATTTTTTCTAAAGGGTCGGCTGACGTGAAACCCTGACCCAACTTATCCATATCACCGAGATCTTCAATGGCTTCAAACATACCGGCCGAATGTGCTCGATGATGATCAATTCGGTCTTGAAGCCACTGTCCAGACGCAAACCGGTCTGACCGGTTCCCAGAAGCGGTCTGACCGGTTTGGCTTGATCGGCGCTGTTCAGGTCTAAACCGGTCTGACCGGTTTCCAGAAGCGGTCTGACCGGTTTGTCTCTGTTGATTTGTTTGCTCCATTAATTACAGCAAGTAATTCAACCGATTTTTCATCGGCTTTAATGTAGCAGGAACAAAACCATCCTTGGTGCAACTGATCAGCTCATAGTCGGTCAAATCCATGCCCGACAAACATTGGACCTTCTCATTTGCACTAAGAGAATCGGAATCGGCCATTGCAACAAAGGAAGAAGTGTCACCATGGACAACTTCAACTTCATCGCCGATCCACTGAATAAGATATTGATGCAAGGTAGATGGAATACATTTATTTGCATGAATCCAATCTCGACCAAGGATTAAACTGAAGTTACCTTGCACCTCGGAGACGAAGAAAGCCGTAGCAATAGTCTTGCTCCCGACGGTCAACTCCATAGAAGCCACCCCCTTGGCACCAATGGGATCACCTCCACCAACTCCACTGACCGTCATGTTCGTCTTGATCAATTCTTCGTCTTTTCCGCCAATTTTCTTGTAGAGAGAGTATGGCATAAGATTTACAATAGCTCCACCATCAACCAACATACGAGAAATCGGCTTCCCGTTGATGTGCCCTCTCATATATAAAGCCTTGAGATGATTCTCTGATTCACTAGGCTTCTGAAAAACGGCATCTCGAGGCCCAAGTTGAAGATGAGAGACCTCCTCTTCCGGTACCACATAATAATCAGAAGACAAATATCCAACATTGATTTCCATGTTGTCATGTTCTGGAGAAGGCTCAAAATCAACCAATTCTTCATCTTCAACCACTGGAGGAATTGGCGGAGTAGTATCGATGGTTGAAGTAATCTCAGCTCCCGCTTCTGTCGTCAAACCTGTCTGACTGGTTCCAGAAACCGGTCTGACCGCTTCTGCAGCGGTGGGCTGATCAAAACCGGTCGGTCCGGATTCAGAAACCGGTCTGACCGGTTGTGCTGCTGATTGCACAACGGGCTTAGCTTGCCAGATCTTGATCTGAGGGATCATAGGCCTGTAATTATTGAAGTATTCATCCCTCAGCTTCTCAGCTTCCTGTTCCCTTTTTTCTTTGTTCCGCAGGCGTTGTAACTTTCGGTTTTGCGTATGAGTCAATCCAGAAGGACACCACCTTGGTTGGAAGACCTTTTTTATGCCCTTGCTACTGCTAGCCTCATGATCATTAGCTATGACCGGCCTTTTGACTGGAACAGGAGCCGAATCTCCAATGACTGTCGGCTTTCTACCCAAATCTTGCATAGCCACTGGAATATTGCCAATTGTTACAATCCCACTGGCTTTGGCTTGCACGTCCTTCTTTTTCTCCTTGACACGGTATTCTTGCTTAGGAGGAGCTTGGAACCTCTGCTTAGACCGAAACCGGTCTGACCGGTTCACAAAACCGGTCTGACCGCTTTTGGGAGTAGCCGAACAACCTGATTGGTATGAGCCCAATCGGTCATGTACCGAAGTCCCAGTAACATCACCACGGCGCTTATAAGCTGTAGAATTGATCCAACACGGCAGTGACCTCTGTCTCTTTTTTGTTGGCCGATCAACTTGAACGACCTTTGTGTACTTGTTCATGAGCTGAGAGAAAGTAGGTCCTTGCTTCAGAACCCTTCCTTGCTCCTTTGGCTCATTAAACTTCCAAGTACCCACTTCCGGGCGCTTGGGCTTGAAAGTCCTTGGACGGTCTGGAGACAAACCGGTCTGACCGGTTTGGGAAACAGGTCTGACCGGTTTCGCCTGACTAGCGAACCGATTCTCTTCCAAGGAACTTCCTTGCCCCCCGGGCCTTGATGTGTTAATTGTAATCTTCAGAGACTCTTCACCATCAAGAGTTCTCCCAATCATCACTGTTCTGACCGGAACTTTGTCATTAACTTTTTCCGGCCTTGGGTCTCCAATCACCACGTTCTTTCCCTTAGCTCCATCGGCTTGTGACGGCCGAATCAACACCTTAGTATTCAAACCCAAGGTATGAACAGGGAAAGGAGCCTTATCAACTTGCATTTCAGCTAGCACTAATCGACCTTCATTAAGGGCCGATTGTACCTGTCGTCGAAAAACATTGCAATCGTTGGTCGCATGAGAAAAAGAATTATGCCACTTACAATATGCACGATTTTTCAATTGATCGGCTGGTGGAATTGCATGAGAAAGTTTAACAAAGCCATTCTTAAGCAATTCATCAAAAACACGATCACATTTGGCTACATCAAAAGTAAACTTAATTTCTTCTTGCCGATTTTTCTGAATCGGCTTCAACGAGGGACAAGAACCAGGTTTACTCTTTGATGACCAAACAAATTCACCATACACATCGGAGACGAAGAAAGCCGTAGCAATAGTCTTGCTCCCGACGGTCAACTCCATAGAAGCCACCCCCTTGGCAAAAATTCCAAGCCAAATAAAAGAGCTTCATATTCACGGCCGTCACAACGGCCAACTCCTGAGCTCCTCGGGCAAACCGGTCAGATCGGTTCCTGAAACCGGTCAGACCGCTTTCAGGCAGGAACTCGTGAAGACCTAGAAACTCGAGCTCGGGAGGGACCCCGTCGGAGCTCAAGCAAGCTAGGGTTGCTCTAGGGTCGGCAGGCCACCTAGAACGTCCTTGAACGCCGTAGAGACGAGCAAAGAACAGAATATGGGGGTTGGAAAAGATTAGGGTTTGAGAGATAAAAAAGTAAAGGGTAAACGTGTTTGATTCGATTGGAATCCCTCTCAATCGGCCTTAGCCTTTATATTTATAGGCCGGGGAAGTCTTACCCCTTTCGAATAGGTTACAATATGGGATTAAACTCAGAATCCTAATCCTACTCGAATTACAGAACCAACCGGTTTGGCTAACCGGTCAGACCGGTTTGGCCGGGCCAGAGCCAATTTTGACTGTCAACAACCACATATCAACCGATGCTCCTAGTGAGATAAGATGAGAAGGCTCTGGAGTGCCCAACCTTGGAGGAGAACGAGGAAGGGTGCGCTCAGCGAGCTCGGCGGCGCCGGCGCAAAGCCATGGGGGCGGACTGCGATAATTTCGCGGGAAGGCCAAGAGGTGCTTTATAAGATGAGAAATTTTTCGGCAAGTTTGGCGCGCCACGGAAGTTGTGGCGCCGAAAAAGCGCGCCACACTTTTGGTGAAGAAAACTGTGGCGGGAGGGTCCGTGGCGGTGACGCGCCTAAATATAATCATAAACCAAACGCTTACTAAAATACTTATGGCGAACCTAACTTTAGGCGTGGCTAGTTTTGGCTGGGAACCAAACATACCCAATATTGTTACCGTGACCGGAAAAGGAAAGATGGAGACGAACTGTGGATGACGTCGTGAGCCTGGTATAGGCCGTGTTTCTTTCGCGAAATTTTTTTCTATTGCAAAACTTTTTTAGGGATGTGTGTAATTTTACGCGACCAATCTGATGAGCCTAATTAATCCATGATTTACTACAGTAATACTATATTAACCATCCTCTAATCATGCGGTCAAAGGCCTCATTAGATTTGTTTCGTGAATTAACCCGGAGTTGTGAAGGTAGTTTTGTAAACTGACTTTATTTAATACCCTTAATTATTGGTCAAACTGTCTGTAAAAAATTTCCCCAACCAAATAATACAGCCATAATCTAGCCCCAAATATACATGGACGAGGACGTTAGACTTTCCAAGAATCATCTCCAATTTGCAATGCTAATCTAGGCCAAAAAAATTTACGAGTTTTGATAATGACATGCATATATAAGATTTAGTCAGTTCAAGCGCCCAATGGCGTTTGCACCATACAACAACGCACTACACTGACAGTAAATCTGGTGTTCTGATCTGATGAGACTATTCGTAATGTATTTTATACGAAGACAGGGATGTACCTTATACGAGTCTAGTATAAACAAATGTTCAAAGACCAAGGAATAAACAGAACATGCGAAACGAAGAAAGGGGAAAACAGAGCTTCTGACAATTAAATAGCAACTAAATACATCCCTCCCGAGACCCAAACACATCTTGACACAAACCTAGCTGAAACAAAAGCTTCAGCAGGCCAAGCACCTCATAGCCCTTGAAATAAATAGCCTCACCAAGACAGAGCATCACAAGAAGACAAAAGAAAACCAACATAAGAATAACAGAGACCATGTAATGATGTAATGTGCATAAACTAATCCAAATCATCTCCTAGAATCATAGCAACTAATCCACACATGACAATTAAAATAACAATAGTCTTCATCTGATCCATAAACCATAATAGTAGCATTACATCCAAGCAAACAAAGAAACACTTTAGCAGTATTATCTTGGAACAACTGATAAATGGAGCACGTCTTCCTGTGCACCCTCCTCATCCCAACTCAGCAGCATCTGCTCTATCTCTTGGAACTTTCAACTTGGTAGGGTCACCTGAACCCAAGGGCAAAAGGAAGCTAACTGAACACAAAATGTAACTCTGAACCTTCTGTTCGCTCGGCTTATCAGCAGCCAGCCAGCATTATTTTTCTCTCTGTACGAACCAGCACCAGCCACCAGCCAACCAACAGTATTTTTCTCTCAGCACAAATCAGTACCAGCCACCTGCCACCAGCCAGCCGAGCAGTTGAATGTCCTCACGTCTACACCAAACTTTATCCATACTTGAGATCAATTTCCAGTTGAATGTCCTCACGTCTACACCCCAGAAGCAAACATTTCAGTCCTAATTTCCAGTTGAATGTCCTCACGTCTACACCAAACTTTATCCATACTTGAGATGTGTCCCGTCCCTTGACTGTTGATGCAAGAGCTAGCACGATGAGACGAGCGTTTATCCTGGTTCCGACCGTGAGGTCGTACGTCCAGCAGGGTGCGCTCGGGGCGCTGTACTATCTTGCACCGGAGTGCTTGCAGAGGGGGGCTACAAGCAAGGCGGGAGAGGAGGAGGAGTCTCCAAGTCCCTGAAAGCGAGTGTGATTGAGGCGAGTGCCAATATCGTGTGTGGCGGTGTGTGTGATCGTTTTTTCTCCCTCCCCCCTCTCTCGCCCCTCCCTCCTTTTATAGGCTAAGGAGAGAAGGGGGGAGGGGCTTACAAGTACAGATACAGTGTGTGCTACAGAGGTGTGTACTGGAGAGCGTGGCGCTGGGCGTGCGGCCGTCCTTGACCCACGCGGGGGATTTATAGCGAGCTCCGGCTTCCGCGGGCGTCATGGCCGTCCCTGTGCTTGTCCTAGAGTGATTTCGAGAGGTGGCGCTGCCGTAATTCGCACCCAACTGCCCGCCGCTGGTTGACTTCGAGGGCGGGGTAGGTGACGAAGGACGAGAGTTGGCGGCACAGGGGCCGGCATGGCGCTTACATTAAATGCCGTTGTCGGGCAGGGAGCCGGAGTGCGCCGCGTTAAGTAGAGAGTTGGCCTCGAGCGAGGCGGGGTCGACTCGCCCGTTCGAGGGAGTGCGCAACCCTCGAGCGAGGCGGGTTTTGCGTCGCGCCTGCTCGAGGGGGCGCGGCCCTCGAGCGAGGCGGAGACGGGGGTAGCGACTCGGGTCCCCTCGATAGGCGGGCTCGGACGTCCGTTCGTGGGCCGCGATAGGCCGTGACGGGCCGAGCTGCCTTGGCGGCCCCTCTTGGCTGCCGGTGATTCGGCCTTTCGTGGCATATCGTTTTTTGAGGGTGATTTGCCCCGATGATTAGGGGACCCCCGGGGTTTGTCCCCGACACTTATTTTCCAGCACCGATGACTCTAGGAAACTGGGGACATATGGAGTAAAAATGCCAAAGCTGCTCCTGGGAATGTCGGAAGCATGCAGTTCCTTATTGTCCATGTCATATGATATCAATTTCTTGTTGCGATGCTGAAGAAGGAAAATTATATTGCGATCCGGATGAATGGCAATCACATTGTAGTCAGAACCAACTTGGCCGCTCGTTCCCCCAAGCAGCTTCAAGAAGCTCACCTTGTCCTTGAGAACCCATTCTTCCGTGTTGTAGTCCTTAAGAACCCAAATAGACAATCCAGCCCATTGCAAGCAGTTGTCTTCCTGTCCCGCATGTTCACTGACGCAATGCATGAGTCCTTGAGATTGGCCAATAAGAAGAGCATAACCTCCACTCTTTTCTGGCCAGCAGATGTTCCTACAGGTCTTCCCTTCCACATTCACTCCAGCTATTAGATATTCCTTCTTATGTGAGTCGAAGACAATAAAACGCTGCATACCCTTAACAAAGGCACTGCCCACCATGGATGTTATTATGGCTCCACCATTAACCCATGGTTCCCATCCACTTCCTTCTTGCCACTGTCTTCGATCACTAGACCTATGCTTCCATACCCTGGTCTCAGAGGAGTACGTGCGCAACTCAATCTCGCCCATAAAACCATTTTGCCATATGTGGACCAAGTGGAAGTGTGGCGACATTGCTGGATCAAAAATCAAATATGTGGGTGCTTCTGTTTGGGGAGATGGAGGGGGACAATTGGGGCTGGGCACAGTCACCCATTGCTTCGTGGCGGGATTGCACACAATATAGCCTAACATACCATATGTTGGCCTAACCTTAGATTTTTCAAAGCCGTTTGCAAAGAGGAGGAGCCCATTGCAGCAACCTAAGAGCCTGGTGTCATTGTGAACTGAGGGATGCTTGGTGAGGTAGGACAAGGAAGGGTCACCGAGAGGCATGGATCTTCCTGGAAGACCTATGAAATTCATGCAGACATGGAGACTACTGTCTGAAGGGGCGTCCGAGCTGCTGTCATCGTGGAACTCAAAGCCATTGCAGAAGAAGCCTTCTAGGGTCTGGGGGAGCCGCTTGCGGTGGAGGGGATTGGCGATGAGGTCACGCCAGGCTCTCGATACACACTTGAATCGGTGGATGGACCTCGCGGGGACTCGAGAGAGGATATCCACAATGGCATCATCAGGGAGGACGACTGTCGACGTCGGTGCCAGTTCTGTGGTGTTGTTGGGGTTGGGGCCATCATTGATGTCATTATCTGCAAAAAGAAAGATCAGGGGATATGGATGCATGCCTATGAGAAAATTATTCAAGCATAGGAGCAAATTGGAGAACAACAAAAACTAAGATCAGGACAGCTGATCATGACAATGGCATGTGGGTTAGTGTGGGTGAGATCTAAGAAGCAAAGGCCGAATCTAAGAATGAGTACGGGTCGAGAAAAAGTCCAAAAGGAAGCATCCCGAAAGGCATCCTATGGGCATGGTCGTCAGCACAACTCCAAGCCTTCAATCAAATAAATCATGACGGGCCTGAGCTTGGCCCACTATATGCATCTCCAAGAATCTGTTGGCACTAAACCTTCTATGGAATGCAAAAAAAAATCATTTTCGAGATGCCTAAAATGATTTCGAAATAACATCATGTGGGAATCAAGATTTCCCAAAATAGAGTAAAATAAAGGGCATGAAATGTGACTAAAGAAGCCGGCGCAATAGAGGCAATATGAAGGAATCAAACCTTTAGATCCAGATCTGTTGACGGCGATTTTGTGCCAACTTCCAAATCCGTCAATTATGACAATATCCTGGCGATGCTTCAACAACGAGCGCTTCTCCATTTAGACTTCCGAATCGAGGTTAGGGTCACCAAATAGGTGCTAGCGGTGAGCGGCAGGTGGGATCGCGAGGCGACGCCTCCGCCTCTCGCTAAAGTGGTGGAGTGAGGTTAGGAAGGGTTGGTGTTGAAGGAAGATCTCAGAGTGGTTAAGGGAGGGCGGGCTAGTGAGGCGGCGATACAAGCAGGTGGCCGCTAGAGGTAGCTATGTGCGGGAGGAGGGGCATTTTGGTTGGGGTGATGGTGGCGCTGGATGTCATGCGGGCGGTGGGAGGGCAAAGGGGGGGAGGGGATTGATGGGCCTCCCTTCGGTGGAAGAAGGAAAGCTGGGAGAGGCAGAGCACAAGGAAGATAATGTGTTAGGAATTGTTGGGGGGGGGGGGTCCTCTGCGTAATTTATTTAGGGAGCCCTCTTCATCCTAGACATATTTCTAAACAAAATAAGGAATCATTCACTTCTTGTTCTTTATAGTTTAATTACACAGTATAATCTTGACTAGGCCAAACCATGTGTCGAACATGAAATTTTTTAGCAATAAATCTATGCTAAATGTGTTGTTTTTCTAGAGGGTTTATGGACTACACTACTTAGTTTCGTATAGACAATGGTACTAGCCAATCTAGGTCATGCAAGAACTTGTTCTTGCTACTTAGGGTGAAAATGATTGACATTATTACTGGCATCATTTTCTAAATCCTTTTATTTTTTCCTTAAAATGGTAACACAAAAAATAAGAAATTGATACTGAAATATAAAAAGCACTTCAAACCAATATACATATGACCAAAAATCCGCAACACCTACCATAAATATTCATCCACTCTATGCGACTTACTATTCATTCAATACAACTCCAGTTTTCATACAAATGCATAGGCACATGATTAAACATGGGTTAAGTGAACTAAATGACTACATATGGGACTTGATAATTTGAAAAATTAGCTGAAAATGTAAAAATTCCATGTAAATATGGTATGCCTGTAATTGGACTGAAAACATGCTTTCCCATTTCTATTACCATTTCTGTATTCCTGAAAGAAAAATCCTTGGCCAGTAGGGAATTTCCATCATCGTTTCCAAACCTATCCCTTTAATGTTTGGAATAAAATGGTTGCACGCTCCAGGATTTTAAAATTGGTTTCAGCTTTTCAGATTTCTGGCCAAAAGAGTTCCATGCGCTGTATTAATTGTATGACTACACTAATGCCCTCTTGTTTTCTGTCAAAGGAAGCTCATAGTAGGAATCAGAGGGGTGTTTAAAAAAATCAAAATTTAGTTCATCTGCCTCAAATTCTGTCAAACAGGCCCATAACTCGTCTGAACCAGGTATATATACATTATATGTAGTAGTAATCAACATCAATCATGTAACCACATAGATAAATATTTAAGAGCTTTAAAATTAAACTAAACCTGTCAGGTTCCCATCATTTGCAAAATATGGGAATTTATAGGGTTTGATCAGTACTACTCCCTCCATCTATCTTTGTAAGGCGCGATTTAACTTGACATGGTCTTTTAAGTTATACTTTGACCATTCATTTATCTTATATCATATCATATCATATACCCCCTCCGTTTCAAAATATAGGTCGTTTGACTTTTTTAGCCCCAAGTTTGACCTTATTCAAAAAATTTATGAAAATATAGTCATATTTAAGACATTTATGAAGATCTTATATTAATAAAGCAAACCACCACAAAAAATATAATAATTTGCACAAAAATTTGAATAAGACGAATGGTCAAACTTGAGGTAAAAAGGTCAAACGACCTACATTTTGGAACGGATGGAGTATTTGTGGTTATAAACTTATAATCATTGAAGAGCATATTTTATTACAAATCCAATCATATCAAGTTTGCATTATAAAAGTTAAAAATTATTAGCTAAAATATTGATCAAAGATTGTAAAGGTTGAATCTTAATATTCGTGTGCTCCTTAGAAAGATAGAGGGAGGGAATATAATCCTAAGTATTTTATTGATTATGCAAAGATCCATCTGCTCATTCCACACGAAAAAAAAACACAAAATGGATCAAGAAAAGTAACATTTCACTCAACAATCAGTTCACCACTGGCTTGTTAGGCCAAGAAAAAATATCTGAATATATAGGATGACAATAATTTTGAAACATTTAAGGTAGAATTTGATTCACATAACTTCAAATGCAAATAACATATGTTGGGTAATTGCATTCACTTAGGTAAGATATATATTATAAAGTAATTGGAGAAAGCATCATAAGCAATGCATGGCCTAAGTCTAGTCAATTTATTCAAGCTTCCGGTGCTCCATACAAAGATCAAATTCTTGCTGAAATCTGATGAGTATTCCGCAATCAACAATTTCACTGCTTATAAGCAACTACTGATAACTCAAAACAGGGAACATAGCCAATATACAGGGTAATACAAGGATAACCCTGTCATAGAGTGCATAGAACACACACTTGTCTGGTATCCACGTTATATGATATCAGTTTGCAGTCTCATCTGTGAACAAAGAACACCAAATCGTGATCTGGGTGAAAGCCAATAACCACATAATCATAGGAGCACACCATGTAACCAACTAGGCAGCTTTTGGGGTTGTGGAAGGTAGTAACACATTCAGTTTCAAACCTTCTAATACCATGTATTGCCGGCAACATTTGGTTTTTACTGTCGAAGGTGCTAGTGCTAGTGCTTTCAGTTTCATTCATTCAACACAAGAAACTAAAGATTATAGCTAGTAATCACTCACTAGCAAGGCCAAGCACAAAATAAAAAATAAAATAATAAATCATATTATTATAATTCCAGAAATACTCATGATTAAAATTGAAATATATGGCTTGAGTGCAAAATGAAAAGTTGGGCAAGAAACTACACTCATTGAGACAACTAGCATATGCAGCTAGCTAAAATGAACACATCAAAACGCCAAAAAAGTATAATTCTAGTAGATTTATCCGAGTTGCTAGCAATTACAAAGCAGTTCCATACTCAGAAGATTCAGATCTCGATAAGCAGCACTTTCAGCATCTCTCTGAGAGTACACGCGACCCTGAGAAATAGGGAGCATAAGGAGTAATATGCCCATAGTCACATCCAACATTGCAGAGAGCACACACTTCCTTGCGATCCATATCATATGATATCAGTTCATAGTCCCAATGCTGCACAAAGAAAACCAAATTGTTATCGGGATGAATGGATGCAACATTGTAGTCAGTGCCAAATTGGCAACTCTTTCTTCCAAACAGTTCCGAAAAGCTCACAGTGTGCTTCAGGTTCCATTGTTCAAATTCCCAACTCTCAAGCTGGCATTAACTGCACACAAAACTAACCTATACAGAAGTAAACTAAGTATTAGTTTTAAGAAGTACCATCTCAACTGTTAACTGCTGTAGCAAATACAGTTGGCTATAGCCATGTATCGCAGTCCTTTTCCAGAGCACATCTACCAGAAACGAGTAATATAATCAGCATCTACAGGCAAACTGTGCCCTCTCCAAAGTCCCCTTTTACAAGGTTCTAGCTATTATTCAGCGTCATACATGACAATATTTGGTCTGGGGACTATGTAGCATGAAATTCAACACATCAACTAGACAGTTTCTAAGGTTAATGTGGTGGACTTTCAATTTTAAGTTCTCAATGACATGCAATGCTGGCAACAACTGGAAAGAATTGGTCTTTCAGTATAAATAAACATATATTGGTGAAGCCAAAATAACCCATTATATATGGTTAATTGGCTATTATCACTACGGGAAACCCCGTATATGCCGAGTGTCTAGCTCTTTGCCGAGTGT
>OAMR01000714.1:628306-643425 GCA_900205405.1 Echinochloa crus-galli | reverse complement strand
TTTTGAATCGGCGGGCATCGCCGTCCGTGTAGCGGAAATCGTCCGACGAGGAAGTCCGGTTGGACGAACTCGAAGAGCTGGGAGCCGCAGGAGCAGCGACTCGGGCCGCAACTGGCGCACCAGTGCCGGCAATCCATTGGATTACCCTGAAAGAACAAAGAGATTCGTCAAGAAAGAGAGAAGAATCTTGAGAAGAACGGAGAAAGGCAAGCAGCTAATCACCTGCGGCGAGCGCCGGCGCGGCTTCCTTCGGGCTCGTCAACAGCCGGTCGCCTTCCGTTCGCCATTGGGGTTTTCTTGAGGACTACTGTGCTTGGGGAAAAGAAGAACTCGAGGTAGGCGAGAGATTTGATGAGGGGATAGAGATACTGGATGTTTTTATTTATAGAAACTGCAGAGGAAATCGTGGCCAGAGATCGTGGAGCGCCTCCCAAAAATTCGGAAGGTGGAAAGCCCCATGAACCGAGCGGTTGCCGTGTCGTTTGGGATTCATGCTGAGTCATATTCGGTTTGACTAGGTGAAATTCGGCTACACCATACTTATCGCAGTTAGCTTTGCCGAATAAGTTTCAGGCAACGAATCTCATTGAAAACAGCATTGCCGAATGAGTCATTTACAACGAAACAAAGCAGAAGTAAAGATGATGGAGAATACAGAATTGACCAGGCATTCGGCTATCAAACTGTTTGATACAAATTACACACCCAAGTACTTTGAGATTACATCTTTTGCATTTAAGATTATACTACTGATGTTATCAAGTGATTTCTTGTCAGCCTCTTGGGTCTGAGCCAATGCAGAGAGTTTGGCCTTGAGCTGCTTCTCTTCATTCAAAGCTGCTGAAGCTTCCTTTCGAATTTATGTACCAATTCAGGAAGTTCAGCCATCTGCTTCTCCTCGGCCTCGATTTCAGCAGATAATCTACTCAACTCAGCTTCTAGCTCAGCTTTCTTGGCCTTCTTCAATTCAAGAGCAGGTTGTAGTTTGGATATTAGCTCTTTAGTAGTCTGAGCTTGAAGATGCAAATCTTTTACAGATTGCTTGGCCAAAGTTCTTCTTTGCTCCAAGGCTGGTTGAGCAGATTGATTCTTCAAAGCTTGCTTCACTGCAATAAAATGATCATCCAATCTAGAAACTGGATCTAAAGAAGTCTTGATGTTGGCAGGAAGATCTTGATCAAATGATTCAAGCAAGTCTCTTAAAAGATCAGCATTATTAACTTGATCTCGAATGTCTTTCTGCAGAAAGGAGAAGATTTCTTTCAATTTTGCCTGGTTTTCTTCTGACAGAGCTTGACAAGAAGATGTTTCTTCTCCTTGTTCAACAATCAAATCATCCAAGGCAAATGAATAACTGGGTGTTGAAGCAGATTTCTCCTGGAAAGAAAAATTTCTTGATGAATTAATAATGATTTGTTGGAGAATTGAAAAGATTGGATGACTTTATTTACCTCTATTCTGATTTCTTGAGTGGGAGAAGGAGATCTCTCAGGAACAGTAGAGGGGCCCTGCATATCATGCTGAGAAGGAATTGGGGAACCCCTTGGTGAAGAAGCAGCTTCTAATTGAGGAAGAGGTGAAGTTGGAGTTGGATCATGCTGAGAGGAGGGGCTTTCCAGGACTTGATCCATAGAAATTTGTTCTGCAACTGAAAAGAGTATAAATGCCGATGAAAGGAATGAATGAGATAGTAAGATTTTTTACCAGTTGATGGAACATCGGCAGAATCTGTAGTGGCCACTGTCTGCTGTGTCCGAACCTGAAATCATGAAAAAGGGATGAGCATGACAAAAGAAGCATTGTATTTAAGGGAAGAGACTAGAACCTGAATGAGTTTTCTAGGATTGAAGATGAGCAGATTTCGGGACTCACCGTCGATAACTTCGAGCAGTTGCTTGCGCTCGTGCTGCCATTCAAGGTCAGCAATCCCGGCTTGTTTGGAGATGACCTCCAACTCGCGGCGAGTGTCGTCGCGCTCCGCCTTGAATCGGCGAGCATCGTCGTCCGTGTAGCGGTAGTCGTCCGATTCGAGAGATCGATTGGACGAACTCGAGGAGTTGGACGCCGCAGGAGCAGCGGCTGGAGCTGCAACTGGCGCACCAGCGCCGGCAATCCATTGGATTACCCTGAAAGAACAAAGAGATTCGTCAAGAAAGAGAGAAGAATCTTGAGAAGAACGGAGAAAGGCAAGCAGCTAATCACCTGCGGCGAGCGCCGGCGCGGCTTCCTTCGGGCTCGTCAACAGCCGGTCGCCTTCCGTTCGCCATTGGGGTTTTCTTGAGGACTACTGTGCTTGGGGAAAAGAAGAACTCGAGGTAGGCGAGAGATTTGATGAGGGGATAGAGATACTGGATGTTTTTATTTATAGAAACTGCAGAGGAAATCGTGGCCAGAGATCGTGGAGCGCCTCCCAAAAATTCGGAAGGTGGAAAGCCCCATGAACCGAGCGGTTGCCGTGTCGTTTGGGATTCATGCTGAGTCATATTCGGTTTGACTAGGTGAAATTCGGCTACACCATACTTATCGCAGTTAGCTTTGCCGAATAAGTTTCAGGCAACGAATCTCATTGAAAACAGCATTGCCGAATGAGTCATTTACAACGAAACAAAGCAGAAGTAAAGATGATGGAGAATACAGAATTGACCAGGCATTCGGCTATCAAACTGTTTGATACAAATTACACACCCAAGTACTTTGAGATTACATCTTTTGCATTTAAGATTATACTACTGATGTTATCAAGTGATTTCTTGTCAGCCTCTTGGGTCTGAGCCAATGCAGAGAGTTTGGCCTTGAGCTGCTTCTCTTCATTCAAAGCTGCTGAAGCTTCCTTTCGAATTTATGTACCAATTCAGGAAGTTCAGCCATCTGCTTCTCCTCGGCCTCGATTTCAGCAGATAATCTACTCAACTCAGCTTCTAGCTCAGCTTTCTTGGCCTTCTTCAATTCAAGAGCGGGTTGTAGTTTGGATATTAGCTCTTTAGTAGTCTGAGCTTGAAGATGCAAATCTTTTACAGATTGCTTGGCCAAAGTTCTTCTTTGCTCCAAGGCTGGTTGAGCAGATTGATTCTTCAAAGCTTGCTTCACTGCAATAAAATGATCATCCAATCTAGAAACTGGATCTAAAGAAGTCTTGATGTTGGCAGGAAGATCTTGATCAAATGATTCAAGCAAGTCTCTTAAAAGATCAGCATTATTAACTTGATCTCGAATGTCTTTCTGCAGAAAGGAGAAGATTTCTTTCAATTTTGCCTGGTTTTCTTCTGACAGAGCTTGACAAGAAGATGTTTCTTCTCCTTGTTCAACAATCAAATCATCCAAGGCAAATGAATAACTGGGTGTTGAAGCAGATTTCTCCTGGAAAGAAAAATTTCTTGATGAATTAATAATGATTTGTTGGAGAATTGAAAAGATTGGATGACTTTATTTACCTCTATTCTGATTTCTTGAGTGGGAGAAGGAGATCTCTCAAGAACAGTAGAGGGGCCCTGCATATCATGCTGAGAAGGAATTGGGAAACCCCTTGGTGAAGAAGCAGCTTCTAATTGAGGAAGAGGTGAAGTTGGAGTTGGATCATGCTGAGAGGGGGGGCTTTCCAGGACTTGATCCACAGAAATTTGTTCTGCAACTGAGAAAAGTATAAATGCCGATGAAAGGAATGAATGAGATAGTAAGATTTTTTACCAGTTGATGGAACATCGGCAGAATCTGTAGTGGCCACTGTCTGCTGTGTCCGAACCTGAAATCATGAAAAAGGGATGAGCATGACAAAAGAAGCATTGAATTTAAAGGAAGAGACTATAACCTGAATGAGTTTTCTGTTGGTTGTTCTTTTCTTCTTAGGAGCTGAAGGAGCAGGCAAAGAAGGAGTTTTTCTCTTGGCAAAAGATGGCCTGGTAATAATTGGATCTAGATTGGCCTGTCTGGACATCAACTGAGCCAAGGAAAGGGATTGACACCCTAAAGCAGATATTGGGCCTGCAATCTTGTATTGAATAGCCCTGGCAAGAGGGGCAGGTGCTATGTCCTACAAAAACAACAGAATTATAATAAAAGAAGAAATGTTGTTGAAGCCAGATAATGATTGAACAACATTACCTCTGAATTTGGCTTGAAGTCAGGCATCAACTCAAGACAAAGAGGATGAATTGGCATATTGAAGATATGATCGTGAAATTCTTGCCACCAGACAGTGAAAGAAGGATGAGCAGATGTTATTGGCACAAAAGGTTCAGGTTTATATATGGATGTGCAGCATCTGTAGTCAAAAATCCTTCTTGTCTCAATAGAGTCTGAGACAATCTCCCTAGGCTTGAGGAATTCATGGAGGAACAATCTTGGTGGCACTTGGCCACAGCCTAATTGCCTAGCCATCATATTCGGCTGATAGTACTCAAAGGTACTCTGAACCAACCTTCCTCCACAAAATTCGGCTGGCAGAATACAGGGCCGAATGAAAGAATTAAAAATGGCTGTGGATTGTGCATCTGTACATCCAATTTCAAAACTAAACTCACAAGGGAGAGTAAGATTGTCATTGTCAGAATAAGGGAACCAAAGAGGATCAGCAAAGCCTTTGGAGAAAAGCTCAAAGAGTTCACCAATGTTCTTATCTACAGATACAGTAGAGGCAGCTTCTCCATAGGTTTGACAGCCTTTAGTGCTTTGGGATTCCCCTTCCTTATAGTTGACTGAAGGAAAAGACAGGCTGTTGATATCAACTGAAACAATTTGATGCATATACAGCTGCAGCCACATCTGAACAAACCACCAGGGACCATTAACACAAGAAATTTTCTTATTGGTATGCATCAGGCGAGTGGTTTGATGAAGCATATGGTAAACACTTCCCAGCAAATATTTTCCCAGAGGGATGAGTGTGCCAGCAGCCAGGTCTTCAGCCATCACAATGTGGTTCAGAGTTGGCTCATTAGCTTTGCCACAAAAGATGAATCTGCACAGCCACATATTCAGAAAGGCCCTGTACTCAACATCAGACAAGGGACCATCAGACATGTAATTCTGAATATACTTCTTGTATCCAACTCCTGTCTGTTTGGAGGAGCCCTTGTACTTGTATGGATGCACAGCTTCTAATTCGGCTACACCATACTTATCACAGTCAGCTTTGCCGAATAAGTTTCAGGCAACGAATCTCATTGAAAACAGCATTGCCGAATGAGTCATTTACAACGAAACAAAGCAGAAGTAAAGATGATGGAGAATACAGAAAGGAGGCAGAGGCCAGTTCTTAAAGGCATCTTGCCATTCATGAGACTTTGTCAGTGAGAATTTAAAGGGAATTCGCTGAGATTCGGCAGCAATCAGTTCAGAGGGGTCTGAATCTCCTATGGGCCCAAGAAAATAAGTGGGTGCTTTCGCCTCAGTAGGAATCAAGAGTTCAGCCGCTAGAGCCTACCAAGAACAAAACGGGCGAAAAGGAAAATTTAGGATGCGATTCAAAAGAATGATGCCGAATGCACTTAACGAAGATTAAAGAATTACCTGAAGATCTTTATCTTGGTGCGCCATTTGAAGATTGAAAGCTTGAAGAAGCTAGCGAGCTAGGGTTTGGATCCAAGCGGAGCTCTGAAGATTTGAGCGGAGAAGGTGGATGCTAAAAAGATTCAATACAGTTGCGGATTTCTAGTCAATTCCGAGATAAATTATCTTTTATCCCGAAATTGAAGGGGCATGTGTTAACACCAAAATTTGGCACCAGAAAGAGACTGACATGTGGGACGGGATTAGTAAAAGATATCGTTCGGTAAGATAAACATCGTTCAGTCAAAGAAAGCTTATCTTCGAGAACGATTCGGCAAAGGCATTCTGCGGTCAGGAATTCGTCACCGATTTGGCAAGGGATTTACTCTATGGAAAGCATTCGGGACGCGTGATGACGTGGATTGAATATCACTTCTATCCACTTGTACAGCGTCCTCCTCCTCCTCCCTCTCGCTCACGCAGTCAAGCTGACGGCAGCGGCGCAACGGTCAAACCGGCACGATTGAGTTGGGGTTAAAAAGGAGGAGAAGCTGCCGCGCTTTTGATGATTGCGATCTTGATCGCAGCTCTGCTCGTGCTCTGCGTCTCGGCCGCCGCCGTCGGTGCGGGGAGGAAGAGACGACGACGAGGCAACAGCGGCGGCGGCGCCGGAGACGCGTCTGCCGGATTAAGCCAAGGTAACCCGCACGAGCTCCTCCTTCATTTGATTGACTCTGCAACTACGCGTTACCATTGCCTGCTTGCTTCTACTATGCTTTTGTGTCGTCGAATCTACTGCTGCCGCTCGTGCGTTGCTTTCTTTTGCTGGGTTCGCCGTGCTTGTTCGTCTTGCAAGCCAAGCATCCGCTTTCGCATTCGCCTTTTTTCTACAAAAATCGCACGCTTTCGCGAGGGATTTCTACGCGTCGTCTGAAAGGCTTAAATGAGCACTGCTCCTGTACATCTCGACATCGATGGAATTTATTCCGGAAGGGTGGACGGATCCATCAAAACAGTTTGAAACAAGCTAAGTACGGAGTATTCCCTCCGTTCTGAAAAATCTGACGTCTAGGACAAGGTTTGAGTCAAATATTGGGAATATAAATCATCAATAACTTTTAAATTATTGAGTTTATAAATGTGAAAACTATATGAATAGATTTGTCTTGAAAAGTACTTTTGTAAAAGTATGCATATATCATTCTTTGATAAATATTTTTATAATAACAAGAGGTCAAAGTTGTGTTTTGTAGACCGTGTCGCTGTCCTAAACGTCACGTTTTTCAGAATGGAGGGAGTACACCTGCATTTTTCTGTATCCGAGCTGAAACACTAACATGTAAACATCACTGCACGGTCCAGTTTCCATCTATATACCCGCATTATGGTCATTTTACTGGAATCAATCATCTGATATTTTTACAAGGGGAGAAACGAGCCAAAAGCTCGACACAATGTCAATATTCAGAGATAAATAGTTGTTTTTGTCGAGTGCGTGAGGACAAAAAAAATGCAATATTGCGACGGTCGCGCTCGATCACTATCAGCCACGGGTTAAAACAGAGAGTACTGGTAGCACAGTGTACTTTGCAGCAGAATTTTCGTCTTTTCTTGGGGCGTGCTGGTAATTCTGGCACCAGAAGCAGGCGTCTCGCTACAGGGCAGGCAGGCCAGGAGAGGGGTAGAACGAAAATGGCATCACCTGGGTAGATCCGCCGGTGCCCTGGATGATTGGGTTCGTCAGCGGCCTGGAGGAAAGGCGTGATCTAGTGGGGAGCAGGGGCCACGCCGGTGATGCATGAGTAGTAGAGGCAGCCGGACCTTCTTCTTCTGCTTGCCCCGCGGGACTTGACCGGCTTCGACGACGACGCCAGGGCCTTGTCCTTCTTCGGGGCCTCAACGAGATACGGCAGCAGATTAGTGGATACATACACAAGAAGATTGACACGGCGCGGCGGCAGAGAGAGATAGAGAGGATGCACCATCTCGGCTGCTGCGGTGGTGCGGCGGCGGCGGGAGCGACGGAAGCGTAGGGGGTAGGAGGAGTCTGCGGCGCCGACGACCGTCCGATCTACCACCGCGGGCTAGATAGAGGACCAACTCGGGGGCCCACAGAGCAGCCGGAGCGCGGGGGTGGAGGCGTGGGTGCTCACGGCGCGGTGCGGCGTGAGGAGGAGCCGCCACCGCAAGGGATCCGCGCCGGGACCCCACTTGCCCATGCCGCAGGCCACGACGAGGAGACGCCGCCGCGAGGGATCCACGCCCGCGAGGAGCGCGTGCCGCCGGAGACCGCCGTGCCACTGGCAGGGGAGGAGAGGGGGCGGCGGTGGGGATGGGGAGGGGGCGGTGGTTGGGGAGGGCCGCGCCGCCGAGATGCGGCCGACGGGTAGGGTTTTCCACCGGCCGCCAGTGTTTTATATAACCATGACACTATATGAATCGTTGGATTGAAGATGATTGGTTCAGATGAATTGGGCCTTTAGTACAAAACAACCCAGGAAAGATTTGTTGGCCCATTTAACCAACCATTAACTATTTTAATTAACTAATTACCTTGTGAAGTAATTAGCAAAAAAATTACCTTATACTAACCAATGATTTTTTTTAATTTCATATACAACATTTCAGTTATCATGTTGAAGGTTTAAGAATTTTCGAAAGGATTTTGTATTTTCTATCATTAATTGATTTTTTGGATGCTTACCGAAATTAATTCCATGTTGAACTATGTGTACCACCAATAAAATTTAAAAAAATTGCCAAAAAACATATTAATGTTCACATGTTCCATTCTAGCCCGTATCCTAGAGATAGATGAAAAATTCAACGCCTTCTACGGAC
Source organism: Echinochloa crus-galli (assembly GCA_900205405.1). Classification (NCBI taxonomy): domain Eukaryota; kingdom Viridiplantae; phylum Streptophyta; class Magnoliopsida; order Poales; family Poaceae; genus Echinochloa; species Echinochloa crus-galli. Next base: position 635,100 of record OAMR01000714.1, on the reverse strand, counting down.
AATTGAAACTTATATCTCCAAAATTGTCACATAACAATTGCAATAATATCTTAACTTGATCAAAAAATTCTACACATTGGCGTGGCATTGTATTTTAGGACCATAAGCTTACAACAAAAAATTTAGATGATTTCAATAAAGTGGCACTATACATTGTTCACAAAACGATACATGATTCACATAATTTCTAATAACTCTAGTCTAACTTTGAGATTTAAGTAGCGCATTGTATTTTTGAACTCATATGCAACTCAAACTTGGATAGAACCTTAAGTTCACCATACCATTCCAAAATATGAAGTTAGATGACTAATTGTTATAGAAAAATATGGTGTATCAATTCTCTTTCGGTGTAAGAAAAGAAGTTATATAAAAACGAGATGAAACTGAAAACAAGTATGCAAACAAATCATATAACATGAAAGATCATGTTTTTAGAAAAATTCAGAAAGAAAAATCACCGAATTTGGAGTTTGTATGATAAAAAAAACTAACTACAAATTTTGATTATTGATTAAAAAGATAAAAGATGTGCTAGGAGTGAGCTATGCACGCCACGTGGCCCAACGACCCCGGGCAGCCTCCTTACGATCCGTGGTGACGCACTGCAGCCTCCTTACGATCCGTGGTGACGCACTTCAACAAATTGGGTGCCGCCACGTGGTTGTGAGAATTAAAATTGTACATATAGGGAACCATCCGCATATCATTGCAATTCGAGGGGTAGATCAGCTGGTATTCGTCAAACTCCCTAAACGTGAGGTCGTAGGTTCGATCCCTGTCTTGCCAGCATTTTTCGTGGCTTTGTTTTTTTGAACAGAACACTCTATAAAAGCTTTAAAATGCATACCTAGACCAAGCGACTGGCTTGTTGGTGAGACGTCGAGGTCGTAGGTTCGAACCTTGTTTTTTTTTTTTGCCTCCACGGCAAGAGGCTGTAGGAGGGAGCGGGCTGAGCCCAGGAATGTGTTGAAGCGGGCCAATCAATCAACATGTTGTTTCCTTCTCAAAAATCACCCAGCAAAGCACATGGCAAGAGGCCATTGGAGGGAGCGGGCTCAGCCCAAGAAGATATTGAAGAGTGATAAAATTTTGTTTTCAAAGGAAAGAAGGGAATAATAGTTTTTCCTATGCCCAAAAATTAAAAAACTAATAAACAAAAACAGATTTTAAGCCTAAATAAATTTACAAGAATCTAGAACAATATTCTCTACAAACAAAACATTAGCTACTAACATTCCCATGCCAACTAGGACACATTTTGGGCCCACATGTCCAAGTGGTTGTATGACCCACCCTAGTCTTATCCTTTTTCTTTTAAAAATTTATGACGAATAACAGTTTTGCTTAATGACAAAACAAAATTCGTTACGATTTTGGCTTTAAAATAGTTTGTGACGATTCTTAGTCCTTGCCCACCTTTTTTTTTGCAGATGATCTTTTGTTGCAGATGACGTGGCGAGAAAAAAACCCGATATAAAGAGAAATAAAACAAGTTGTTAATTCAATTGGTTCTATGTTGCAATGGTAAGCTGTACACATGTGTAGGCTTGAGGTCATGGGTTCAACAGTGTTGGACATCACCTTTTTTTTGTTATTCTTTTTATTTATTTTTTCTCATATTTTCAGCTCTAGATATTTATTTTTTGCTTAATGTTTCTCAAATAACTAACTAAAACATTGCTGGCATGTAAAAATAGAAAATAATCTTATATACCTCAATCCCTTTTTTTATGTAATAGACTACACACAAAACAAGAGATAAATTAAAAATAACGAACGGACTAAACAAGACATGTTCCGTAGCCCAGTGGTAAGACTTGCAGGATGTAACTTGAAGGTCTTAGATATGATTCCCGCTCATGTCGCTATATTTTTGTGCTGATTTTTCGGCACTGTTGACTGGACTGTAAGTGGGGCCGTGCTGACTGGACTATTTTCTGTATATTAAATGAATTTCTGCGTGGTTTATTGAAATAATTTAAAATTGAACTACGTGTGCATCTAATAATATACGAAAAAATTGCAAAAAATCATATTTAGGATCATATGTTCGAGTATAGCTCATATCCTGAAAATAGATGAAAAATTATATATTTTATAAGGATCATTCAAACTTCTACTCGCAACGCCATTATAAAATAATGATAATAATACCTAGAATTTATCCAAAAAATGTGAAAATTCCTATACATTCATTTCATTGATGTACAAGGCCGGCATAAAAATTTTGTAAGATTTTACGTAAATTATACTATACACTGTTCACAAATGATATATATCTCTCGCATAGTTTCACATAATGTTGCTTGAACATTGAAGTTTTTCATACTTTACAACGTATTTTAACTCATATGCATTTCAAGTTTGAACATAACTTTGTGTTCACTTTAATATTATGAAATATAATGTTTCATTAGTAATGGTTATGGAAGACAAATATGGTTTCTATATTTTACTTATAAGGTACAGGATAAAGCATATAAATAAGATCCCTAAAATAGAAATCTATACTAAATAATGTCAGTAATGAAAATATGCTGATTTTAGAAAAAATAGAAAAAAATCATCAAATTTGGATTACGTATGACGGAGAAAAACTAGATAGAAAATTTGATTGCAGATTAAAAGGAGAAATATGAACCATTCACGTGTTCTTCGTTCCAATAGATCCGAGCACAAAATAATGACTTTTATGTTTATGACTTTTTCATCTTAAATCATTTACTGCTTCAAATGTTGTTAAAGTACATTACCTGTTAAAGTGCAATAAATATTGCAAAAGGTGTTGTAGCTCAATGGTAAGGTAAATTGGTACAATGTTGTTGGCCCATAGTTCAAACCCATTACGAAGCGTGTTTTTTTTTGCATTTTTTGCAGGATAATTGATAACTCACTAATACCATGTCTAATGATTATGAAATTTTTATCACAAACCCTACAGGCCAAAAGTAAGCCAAATACAAATTTCATATTTTTTGGAGCATAGAAACTAATATAATTAATTATAATAAACTCTAGTTTAACAATTGGAGCAAATATTTTAGACTCCTAGCAGTGTTAAAACGTTACAAGTACAAAAACTTACATACTTACACAATATAGGTCAAGTGCTCTAGTGGTAAAACTTTTCTGGTGTTGCATTAGACAAAAAACAGCGATAATTTTAGAAAACTTTACTTTGTTTTTAAATAACTAACTAATAGAACCCATTAAAGTAACTATTCTATTTTAATATCTATAAGGTTACTATAAGCTGACCACATAGAAACATGAAAAATGCTTGAACTATGCTAGCTAACAGAAACATTGTAATGGTGTAGTGGTAAGTCATATACTAGTGTAGTATTGAAGTCCTTGGTTCAATTCCATAGAATGGTGTTTTTTTATTTTTTTCTATTCTGTCACTAATGACAGATTGTTTTCCTACTAATTCAAACTTCTTTCTTAAAATTAATAGTTAGAATAAAATCTAAATTCAAAATTAGCCAAGTTCTATTTTTGACTATGAATTGTATTTTTTTCATATATATACAGGCCCAATCCAAATCAGCCTCGGCTCCTAGTTCTCGTTGCAACACTCAACGTATATATCGCAACAAAAATTAGGCGTTGCACTTGAACACAATTTTTGCTTCGAAGCCAAAGATCTTGTTGCAATAAAATTTAGCATTTGCAACAATATCAAAGTATATTGCATCTGTCAACAAAGGTTGCAATTGAACCTCACTTTTGCTTTGCCTCCAAGAGTTCTCGTTGCATAAAGCATCAATAATTTGCAACGCTTGTGAAATTTTATGCAACACGAAACAAGCGTAGCAATAGTCACAACTAAATGCAGCTAATGCAAATGTGGTTGCAGTACTACCACAAAATTGCAACCACAATCAATTCTACTACAACCATTTTACACCATTGCAATATCATCCACCAAATGCAACAAAGCTTTGCAACACCTTCAAAACCGTTGTACTAACTTACCGTATATTGACGATTTTTCAGAATGGTTGCAATACAACCATCTATACCAACCAAATTTTCGGCGTTGCAATACAGAGGCGTTGAATTTGATACAAAACCTTGTAGTGACTCCCATCTTCGACATATACATATGGTGGCACCGAATCTTCTATGGCAGGGGTTCAGTTCTCTAGTGCACCGTCTCCATCTCCCGGAGACTTTGCTTCCCAGGCAGCGGCTTCTATCTTGGGACCCACTTCTGCTCCTAGTCATGGTATGCTTTGCTCTTCCACATCTCTCTCTCTATGTCTAGTACATCGCTCTAGATCTATCACATACATATCTTGAATTGAGTGAAGGTTTTCATTGGACTACTACTTCTTCGTCAGATGATCATAGCCCTACCTTCTAGCGGCGGAGGAGAGTGGATGCATGATGGGGGTGTGACTACAAGCTTCTCCAGGCCCTTTATGGATGATTGATGACAAAGGGGGAGAAGAATGGATTAAAGCCTATTTCTAGTTGATCTTGTAGTCATGTCACTTTAGATGTAATAAAGTCGTACTTTATCTATTTGTGGACTTGAGAATTTGTAATGAGTGCTACTATGTGTGTTGAACTCATTTATGTATCCTAAGTGACCTTATGTTAGTATGAGATGCATGCTTTGGATGATGTATTATTGCTGAGCATGTGCTGTCTGGGCAAAACCGGTCTGACCGGTTTGGCCTGAGACAGCACATGTGCTTCTTTTTCTATTCTTGTGTGAAATATATGTCATATGCATCACACGTTGTTTTATTTTGTCACACACACTTGTTGCACATGTTGGATGCTGAGATATAGGGGGAGCTCTCATTTTTATTGATTATATGTACATTTGGCATTTGAGGCCGAATTTTTGAAATTCTATTCAAAGTACATATTGAGGGGGATCTCACCATATATCTCAATCATCTAGAGCTTAAATTGAATATCTATTTATAAGCTTTAATCATGTTGTCATCAATCACCAAAAAGGGGGAGATTGAAAGTGCATCTAGGCACTTATATGTTTTGGTGATTTGTATGACAACATAATTGGTGGCTAGGAAATGTAAGCACTGGGTCGTGCTCGGGAAAGTGATGGAGTAAGGTGATGGTTCTGGCTTGAGCTCGAAGTTGCCATCTCCAACTGGTGGAGCTGGTCCGACATGTACGTTCTCGCTCGATGGAGCCGAGAACTCACGGATCGTCTTGCTGGCCATCCTCGATGTAGCCTGGTCAACGACGGGAAGGACTGGGTTCGTCGGAAGGAGTTGCTTCTGAGGAGGCACAACACGGGGTCGTACTTTCCTCACAAGTGACTCCGGATTTTCTTGGAAGTTTGACGGTAGTTGGAAACCAGTCATGCACTGCTCTGTTCCACAAAGACCAACGAACAGAGCAAGGATAAACCCGCTTGAGTAGCGGTACTCAACTAAGATAGCTCGAGATAAAAATTCAAAAGTAATCTAGCCAAATGCTTCCCCGGCAACGGCGCCAGAAATGCTTGTTGGCACTTCTTACGATCCAATATCAGAATTGAGAATCCTGGTACTGGGGTAAGGAGTGTTTCGGTGGTTTTCCTTATGGCTAGTAAAATATGTGAATATTCTGCAAGCGCACAGAATCACCGCTGTAGCACTTCACCTGGGAGTATCCCGAGGTATCGTAATTTATATTTCCGCAGGGAAGCTTTGGCAAGACTACTAGTGAACAGATATTCGAGACTATCAGAGAAGGGTACACGACTAAACAAGACGGGGGATAAACGGTATTGGATAGGAGTGGATATACCGGACACACAGCTCAAGGGATACTTGGGTAGATGAGAGAAGGTATAGATAGTTGGGAGGACAACGAGAAGAGATAAAGGATTCCTGGGACTCTATCTACCTAAGTCAAGTGGTTAGAGGTACAGTGGCTATAGAGCCAGCACTAAAAGGTCTGGGGTAAGTCTATTGTCTTTCTTGGGGACTACAGGGCCTCCGACACACAGAAAGGGATGAGAAGGGGTGCCGACTACCCTGAACCTTGGGTCCTAAATCACCGGAACTAACGTGATGGACTACAACGACCGGAAGGGCTGTCACCACCTCCCGGCTACCACCTCCGTTGCGACGGGTAGAAACCAAGGTTACTGACAAGTCTAGGAACCACTTCTACACAGATCAATAACTACTTACTTCGCTAGCAGAAGCAAGCAACTCGAACTTACACCCCAATGACAAGTCACCGCTAGTGTGAGCAGAATCGAAGAACCAATTAAGGCAGAGACTTAAGGAAGAACTTTTTAGCTAAAAAAATTATAAAATTACTTCCATATTTTTGTAGATGTGTGCTTACTAATAAGTATCAAAACGATCGACCACGAAGAAGAGACAGAAGTAGAGCAAAGTAGATAACTATATTGATAACTCAAATGTCAAGAAAAGATAAAGTAAAAGATACAAGAGCTATTACCAGAGCTTCTGAAGACGACTCCGGAACCTCCGAGGCACAGCTCGACTCGACTCTAACTCCCAACTAAACTAACCTACTCTACTAGAAATGAAGTGGAAGAGCTCCTTGGCTTGAGTGTGTGTTACAAGTGACACTAGGGGGTCCTATTTATAGCTCCATAGGACGGTTGAAGTTGGAGTAACCGCCAAGGGACCAGGGGGGTACCCCCTGGGACTTCGGGCGCCAAGGTCGGTTCGGCCGAACCAGGGGGTTCGGCCGAACCACTGGATCTGCCGCCTTTGCACTGGGCGGCCTGGATGTGCCCTGGGGAGGCGGTGCTGGCCTGGGGGCGGTTCGGCCGAACCGCCTCT
>OAMR01000714.1:581938-594886 GCA_900205405.1 Echinochloa crus-galli | reverse complement strand
GCTCGGGCTGGCGTGCGGTGCGCGCTGGTGCACCACCCGCAGCGCCGCCAGGCCCCTCTGCAACATGGTCTCTACGCCCGTCGTCCCCGACATCGCCGCCACTCCTCCGATCTGCGCGGCATCATCGTCCATCGTCTCCGTGCGCCCTCGGTCTTATCAACCGATTGGCGCGACATGTGCGGATTTGGAACGGATGTCCTCAGCACGTGCACCTCAGTCGACACGAGGGTTGCGGCTGCATCGCCTCTTCGGGCTGCAGTGCCGTCCTCCCTGGTCCTCGTCGTTGCATCTTCACCGCCGTCGACTGCGTCGTCGACTTCGTCCACGCTGGCCTCTTCGACCGCGTCTTCGACATCGTCTACGACTATGTCAGTGCGCGCCTTGCGCGCACATGGTCTTCACCGAGCTGTTCAAGTTCTTCGTCGTCTTCTTCGAGCTCCGCCGCCGCATCCTCCGGATCATCTGGCCTTGCGCCCGATCGTCCGGGTTACCTCTTCGCTTCGTCTAGCACCACCTCGCCGCCAACGTCGCCGTCTGATCCTACCCCTTCGTCTACTCCAACAACTGTGGGCTGCATCGGCATCTTCTACCTCACCGTTCTTCTGCGCCTGCGACCATCATGGAGGCCTTCTCTGCTCGTAGGGACCATGTTGCAGAGGGGCCTGGCGGCGCTGCGGGTGGTGCACCAGCGCGCACCGCACGCCAGCCCGAGCGACATGGTGTTGAAGAAGAACAGCCGGTGACGATGTCGAGGTAGGTGCACGGGATCGACGGGCGATGGGCGACTCAATCTCGAGCAGTGCTCAAGCAAAAGTCAGAGAAAATACAAAAAGAAAATCAGCAGCAGCTCGTGAACACCTCTGGGTGCGCGTAGCGCAATCCTCCCAATCTCCTCTTATCTTCATCTCTCCCCGTCACGGTCAACGACGGACCGCAGCTGGGGCAGAAAAAAAAGAAAACAGAGGAAGAGAGAGGGACTGCGGACGACGACGGGGAAGGCGGGCGGTTGGCTCCTTGCGGCGGTGCCGACGGTCCTGTGGCCGGGGGGCTCCCCGCCTGAAGCGGCAGCGGAGGAGCGCGGGTCGCCGGGGACGGCAGCGCTGGAGCCGGCGCGGGGAGAAGAGGCCGTGCGGCGCGGGTTGCCGCGGACGGCAGCGCCGGAGCCTGCGCGGGGAGAGGCGGCGGTGAAGGGACGACACCGCCAGGGGATCCGCCGGCGTTGAGGTCGAAGACCCTTGCTGCCACCGCGGCAGCACGGGGACGGAGGTAGGCCGCGGCTGCCACCACGGCAGCGCGGGAGGATGGCGTCGATGTCGCCTCCGGCGGTGGGTGACGAGGTGCGTTCCGGTCTACTGCGTGACAACGCGATGACGAAGAAGGCGGCGGATCAGGGGAGGCCTCCGTAGGGGTTGAGGAGGGCGCGGCCCCCGGCGGAGATCGACATGGGCGACCTTGCCGGGGGCGCGCTACGAGGCCGTCGAGGGGGCACGCTGGATCCGCGCCGTGGAGGACGGCCGGCGGCGGCGCGAGAGGGTAGGGGCGCCGGCGGCGCTAGGGCAACGGAAGGTTAGCCTAGGATCTCAAAACCTAATCTCGTGATACCATGTAGAGAGATGTGAATTGGTGGAACGATTGATTGATTGCATTGAGGCTTCGGCCGGTATATACAAGAGTACAAGGCACCTCCGTGGATGCATACTACCAGTATGGATTATCCTAAAATATACTCTAAATACTTAAGATCACTTCTAAAGCCATCTCAACTTCTGCTGTCTGGAACGGTGCAAAGACAAATAAAAAGGAGCAAACTTTTGATCTCACGAGCAATCACACTATAAGGATGAGAAATGTAAATTAGTTTAACATCATTGGTTTTTGACATCTCCACACTGCTGAAGTTTCCTATCAGTTAAGCAGTAGTAAAAGTTATGAATTATTATCTTCTATGTGTTGCCTGGAGAAGCATTTTGAGAACTAGATTTTCCAGTCGGGGCAACTCACTATTGCAATTAATAAAATTTGGTAAGCCGATACTGTATGGATTTAACTCACCACCCCTATAAATAACCTCCAACCCCCACTGCCTTTCCATATTTTGTTAAAACTGAGATTTTACATGTAACAAATTGTTAGTATTTTATGATGCAATGCAATATTATATTGAATCATTCATTACACAATTCGAGAAGAGGTTGAATATTGGAAAGGGCATGTAAATTACTTGTGACAAATGAGTGAAACAGATGGTTCATAGTTGAATCCCATGCACAGTGATTTGATTCATGTAGGACCTGTTTAATCCTATGCATAGTGAGGTTACCTTAAAGATACCATTCTGTTTCATCCAACTTTCCATCTTTTGAAAATTTAAGACATCTTGTTGTGATTTTGGAAGCAAAGATTACAGCCAAATTGAAAAGGGCTAAAAAAGAATTTCCTGAGAATTAAGTTTCAGTCAATTTCACAGGAATACGCGGTGCTTCTCAGAGGGTTTGTGGTTAGGGATGGTGAAGCTGATGGTCCGCCAATACCAATCGAAAGAAATCTCATCAAAATCCTGCACAAAGATGAAGAGGACAATGGATATTGAAAGTGGTTTAAGTATAGTTGAATCTAAGTCTACAAACTCTATAAATATTTGAAACAGTCTAACAAATTAAATTAGACTTTTTACTACCGATAATACACTTATTGCATGACATACATGGATGCAATTTTTAGGACAAAAAAATTCAGTCGCAGACAATAATATGGATTTATTTTCAGTCGTCCCTTCTGAAATTATTTAAAGCAATCATTTGTATTGAAATATCAAGTAAACTATTTTCTTAACTTTTTTCAGTGGCGAAGAGCATGGATCATTACACAAAAACCATTGAATACACAAAGTGCGTCTTAATTCGGAAATAATAAACATAATGCTACAACTATAAACCACAATGAAGAGATGGTGGAAAAGTGCATCAAACCACCAATCTAGCAGTCTGCACTGACCTAGCCGATGATGTGTACATATTGCTAATCCGCTTCTGGACTTTGTTGCCTCTTCATCTCTGTAGCTAGTTCATCTCCGTAAACTTTTTAGCCCGGGGCCTAGGCCAATCCTGGCTCCGCCCCAGAACAGAGATCACAGGGAGGTGCTAGCGATGCCGCTTCCATGGTGATGAGGACGACTACGGCAACCATTAGCTTGTCAGAGAGCAGCACGGGCACGAAGCAACGCCTCCCGCGGCCTAGCTCCAGCGCTCGCCGGCTGCCCTGCTCCTCCGCAACCATTAGCTGCCGACGATGTCGTCGTGCGTTGCGCATGGCCGCTCGCCGCAAAAGCCACGTGCGCGCACAAATTTAGAAAGTTAGGCACACAGACGAAAGACAAGCCAAACAATTAGAAAGGCCAAATATCGCTCCCTTGATTTCCCTGGAAGAAACTGCAGTGCGCCAGGGGCGCACGCACGCCAGGGTGCGCCGCCGCGCGCATCGCCGCACAACATTCATCCAACGACGTCGAGGAATCCACACGAAGACACACGCCAGGGAAAACAACGAGCCGGCTCGGCTCGGCTTCTGTGCGCATCTGCCCGCTCGGTTCTTTCCTTTCGCCCGCTCGGCTTCCTTTCGACCAGGTGGCGTCCTGTCACAGATGTTGCCCATGATGTTGGTGCTTTTTTTTGTACACCCGGGTGCATATAGCATACGGCCTGCACCAGCTGTTGGATCCCTGATGAAGTTCATCCGCTACGCGTTCTTTCTTCTCGTTCCATCGTCTTACTGGAATTCAGACAAATTTTGATTTTTGATCCATACAGCTATAGCCTTGTGAACGTTTGATCCATTCAGACAAACTGGACATGTTCCATCGCCTTGATGATGTTTGATCCATTCAGACAAACTGGACATGTTCTCTGAGTTTCTGAATAACAAACTTCGAGGACATGAATGTACCCGCATGCATAGCTACTATTGCTTTGCGGTTCATCGGTTATGTGTAATATTTGTCTGTTGCATATGTGCATGTCCCTCCAACCTCCATTGTAATAGCTTTATGAATCTATTGCTCTAGCTCAACAGCCAATTTCAACTTCAATATAGCCAATTACAACTTCAATATGTAATACTACCATATGAAAAGGAGTTCAACAAATAGACACTAGACGGCGTCTAATGCCATGCTCATCGATCTCGATTGGAGGCCACAGACAGCAAGATGCTTATTAATTAGACAAGAGCAGATCCAAAAGCTGTCGTCCTCCGATCCGGCAGCGACCGAATAAGGCGAGAATCTCCGACGCCGCCGCCGTTCGCCGGGACCTCCTCCGCCTGCTCCCGCACGAGCTTACCCCCCTCCAAGCGGAACGAGATGCGTCGCCCTGGTGCTGTCTTCCTGCTGGCCGCGGGCTAAAGAAGCCGAGCGGGCGAAAGGAAAGAAGCCGAGCAGGCACACGCGAAAAGAAGCCGAGCCGAGCCGGGTCGCCGTTTTCCCTGGCGTGCGTCTTCGTGCGGATTCCTCGGCGTCGTTGGATGAATGCTGTGCGCACTGTATTTTCTTCCGATTTCCCAATGGTTAGAAGGATTTGTGTAATTGAGCTCATTTTTTTTGTTTCCTTCCTTGTTTCTTGAAGATTGTATTGCGACCCTGTTTTTCTCTATTTCATTTTATAAATATATTAACCAGTAGGGATTCTCACCGCTCCTGTTCCATCAAAAAAAAACTTCTATAAACCGATCAAATCAAGTTCTGTATACCCGTCATTGCAATTCTATGGAAGCTCACCGGAAATTGAGGGCCACCCATATTCCAAAGAACTGAGAGACCAGAGGGACGTCAGGAATCAGGATTGAGAACGAGGAAACAGAGGATGGGGATGGAATTTATCACGGGCCATATGGGAATGATGGGTTGGGGGGTATAGTTTCTAGATGGGGTTTCTAATTGATATGGCACTGTAAAAACTATCTATGAACACTGTGGGTTAGGACTGCTCTAAGCGGCCTAAGCCTAGCAGCCACCAACATCGCCGGCGCCGTCCACCGGACAACGGCAACCTGCTCGTTGGTTCTTCCAGGTTTCCGCACCGCGGCCACCTCTCTCTCTCTGCCACGCAAGCACACCTCCACAATAACTTTAGTTCCGAGTGGATATAAAAATTCCTGTGAAAGTGACTTTAGCCTTGTGAAACTAACTTTAGCCTAAGTTCGAATCCTCGCGGGAACGAATTTACGTGTCTCTTTTTTTAAAAAAAAAAAATCCCCTCTTTGCTGGTGCAATGTTCCAAATAGGAACTAAGTGAAGGAGGCCTTGGATGCACTAGGTGACCTGAAGGCCCCTGGATCAGACGGCATGCCATCACTTTTCAACAAGAAGTTCTTGAACGTGGTAGAAGAACAAGCCCTTGTTTAGATGCAACACAACAATATAGCAAAATTTCTCCTAAGCCTATGACTCCAAAATCACAGTGACTCACATCTTTCAGAAAAACAGGTCAAGGCCCTGTCCAATTTTCATCCATGAACTGTTGAGAACGTTTACAGCTCAAAGTTCAGAATTTCACGTCAGCAGCTCATAATCTCAAAAAGAAAAACAAAACATATACAGACTGAGGGGCAACAAAAGGTTATCTGAAACTGAAAAGAACACTACAATGTTCAGAAATATCCATCTAACCATCTAAGGTGGCTTCTCTCAGTCCTCACATGCATCCTCTCCAATAGAAAGCAAACCAGACCCAAAGGTACACTTCGATGTTCAGGATTCTTCACCAGAGTTGTCTTCCCTCAACATTCCATGCACATCAGACATCTCTTCGACTTGATCCTCAGTCATCCTGCTGTTCCCAGGAAGGCTCTTAAATGAAACAAAACTGATGGGGCTGAATTCATCAAGCTTCTCCACAGCATTCTTCTCTTCTGCAGAAACCAACACAACAGTGAATGAATTCTCATCCAAGTGCGCCTCTTGAAGTATCTCTGGGTCTAGTATGATGTTGAGGCATATTCTGGCCTTCCGTTTTTCTTTTTCTCCCTCAAGTTCACCTGCAAGTGCAAGGTGTAATATACGCAACCGCTCCTCCTCTATGAGTTCCTGACCCTTTCCCGAACCAAAAATATCTTGAATTCTCCGAACATTCTTCCTCACACTTGATTCTTGATTGGCCATCCAAATCTGCACTTTTGAAGGTTTTAGTGCTCTACAGATATGGTACAGAGCATTTATCTTATCCTCTTCACTGTCACCAGCTACATGATAGCACATATTATGTGTCTGGAGCTGCAGATCCTCTGCTTGTTGTGGCTGTTTCCTCGCTGCAAATATTGTACAAATAGTGTGTGTTAATTGTGGGTTCCATTACAATATAAGCAACCAACAATCAGCAGTTTTAGTTAACGAAAAAGATAGGAAAGAAAGCAAGGTTACCATTGTTCACAAGAGATGATGATCTCGCTTTAATGCTGAAAATCGGATCTCCATTCAAATGAGGCTCCCACTTTCTCAAGATTGAGTTTGCAATGTTCTTGTTAGTGTGTGTACTACCCGTAACATCATGGACACTTCGGAAGAGCCTGTTGTTCCTTAGCAACCCATCAATGAAAGATATGCTCTCTCTGGGTACCCAACGGGACATGAACTCATCAAAATGGCCTGTCATTAGTCTCAAAAGATTATACAGTTTTCCCAATGAATTCTTCTCATTAACTCTCTGCTCCCCTCTGAGCACTCTATCAATTACGTCACAGTCTGTGCATACTTCAAGTGAACGGATGCATAGCTGGATAGCCCTCTTGAGAAGTAGGTACATGGCAAGTGCCTCAGCCTCTACTGAAGATTTGCATTTCACCTTCTCCAGTACCTCAGCCCATACCACCTGATTATCCCTCCATATGATTACCCCGATCTTGGCCTCCCCGAGGTTGTTGTTATAAGAGCCGTCACTTTCTCCTTTGTGCATCAGCTGCCTATCATGTGGTGGGCACCTAAGACCATGGTCATAGAGTGTGTGTGTAACTGAGGTATTCATGGTGTCCCAGTCAGGAGTTACAATGACGCGCTCATCACACAAGAAATCCAAGAAACACCGTCTGCTCAACCTCGGCATGCATGTCATATTTGTTGCCAGGTCATATGATGTGAGATAAACTACCTTGTCCACAATGCCATCGTATGCCCAGTGAAGTCCCTGGCACCTCTTATCATGAAGTGAGTAAGGAGATAGCAGTCCCCTAACCTTCAGAGCAGGCTCAAGAGTGTGAAAACATTTCTGAACATTTTCAGCCTCGAAGATATTCTTGCAGGTAAGGTGATCTTTATCTACTGCTTCCTTGAAAGATTCTGTGCCCTTTGTGCCCTCTGACAAGACTTTGAACGGAGCTGTCTTGATTGGACGCTGTCGAAGCACGGACATGAAATCCAGTGAGTCTTCTGGAGGTGGGGGCAGTTGACTGTGAGGATCACAAACAGTAGATGAGTCTTCTGGAGGTGGGGGCAGTTGACTGTCTGGATCACAATTAGTAGATAAGCATCTACTCAGTCTCATTGGAACAGCAGTGGACCAACGACCATGTCTTACGGGAGGGCATAAGCTGGAAAAACACATGACATTATGTTTTATCCAAATGCAATAAAAATGCAATAAAGGTTTAGTGACATTGCTTCATATGATTCCAAGGCAATCACTATAAAGCATCTGGTCAAAAAATCACTATAAAAAGCATATGGCCATGAATATTTGAAGAGGTTACCAATGCTAGTATGCTCCATCAGTTCCTAGTTAAAGAGGATTGCAGGACAAGTAGAGACAACTTATATATGCTACTTCAGAAAGCCAACTAAACCTAAAAATCTTGATATTGACAGTGACCATACATGATCTTAGGTGCAAGCTTATTTTCGGTTAAGACAGTATAAGAGGCTGCTCCAATTGAGGTGCTACATGGAAACTATTTCCAGGTTAGCGGGCTAGACATGGAAATGCTTTCCAGTGGATTTTCTTCTAGTTACATATACATACAACCATAAACTAACTTTCAAGATTACACACAACATCTTGTGATGAAGATCAAGCAACAATACCTCACACTGCGTGTGATCAGCCCTCTTACTTTGCATACACGAGAATAATGACAGCTTATTGCTTTAAAGTACAAATCGCTGGTTTGCTCAAAATCGAAATGATGTGCAAGTTCCAAAAGTTCCAGTTTGTTCCTACGCTAGTGCCAAAGGATTTTCAGCTGTCATAGACCACAAAGATGAAGGCTGATAAGACCTGATAAGACATCCCCATTCTAGTGGGATGCATGATATGGAGAAAAGATTTTGGTTCTGCCCCAGATCTACATGCCTAAATAACGATCATGGTTTCTAGAACCTTTTCACATCAAATTCATCAGAAATGTAGAATCATAGTGTAGCAAAGTTCCAAAAAAATCCAGTTTTTTCCTATGCTACTGCCAAAGGCTCCTCTTTTTTTTTGTGTTTTCGTACCATGTGTTGCGAAGAGGAAAGTACTAAGCATACGAGGTACAACCTATGAACCTAATCATCAACTCGAAATCCGAGACTAACCAGGAGGCGGCTAGATGTAGATGAAGACGTGGCTGGCGGCTGGCCGTACCCGACGAGCGTCCTCAGCTTGTCGACGGCCGTGCCTGCCAACCACGCAGGCGCCGGTCCCCGGTGACCATGACCGGCCGGCGGGACGGAGAAGTCGTCGCACGGTGTTTTGGGCCTCGTGCCCCACCGTGAACGCAATGGAGGAGTAGTGCCGGCCGGCTCCTCCGGCTCCGGCTCCGACGCCGCAGCGAGCGTGCGGCACGGGAGGCGGAAGACGTCGTCGAACTGGCTGCGCCGGAACTGGCTGCGCCGGAGTGTGCCGCGAGGCTCGACAACAAGCCGCTGGAAGAGATGGCCGTAACCGCAACCTCCCACGCCGCCAGCGGACCGCATGATTGAACTGGGGGAGAAAGGAGAGGTTTTGGAAGAGAAAGGGGGCGGACTGGGGAGGAGAGGAGTGGGTGCGTCGGGCGGACTGGGAGGAGAGGAGTGGGTGCGTCGCTGTTAGAGTTTGACAGCCTGCGCGTCTTCCGGCGGCCAGGCTCCAGTGCGACGCTGACGCTGAGGCCAAGCATCCAGTGTCTGATCTCGGATGTGTTCAGTTCCCGCGGCACTGTAACAACATACCGTAGAACTTTTTATTTATTTATTTATGATAATCGTTGTTCTATCATCATCTAACTAGACTCAAAAGATTCGTCTCGTCGTGTACATTAAAACTATGCACTTTATTTTTTTATTTACCCACGTTTAGTACTCATGCATGAGGAGAGATATTTGTTGTAATAGGTAAATAGTGAAGTTTGAATAGAGAAATTTTAGAAGTAAACAGGCCCCTGCGTTTGGTTCCATAAATTTCCCAAAATTCTCTTTCTAAGCTTCACTATTCACCTGTCACATCAAATATCTCTCTTCATGCACGGAGCACTGAACCATGGGTAAATAAAAAACTAGTTGCATGCTTTTGATGTACACGACGAGACAAATGTTTTGAGTCTAGTTAGGTCATGGTAGGACAACGATTACCACAAACAAACGAAAAGTGTTACAGTGCGTTACAGTGTTCGATATAGTATTTTCGTCAAATTTTACCACTTTTTGGAACTAAACACGGCCATTGTGCCGGTGGTTTTTTTGTGTGTACGACAATAATTAATTTTGCTGCTGTTGTTTTTTTCAGATAGTTGCTTTTATGCAAGGGGTGTGTTTAGTTGTAAAAAGGTGGGTAAATTTTAGTTGAAAAGTCACATCGAATATTGCAGCGCACTGTAGCATTTTTCGTTTGTTTGCGATAATCATTGTCCTACCATGATGTGACTAGGCTCAAAAGATTCATCGCGTCATGTATATTAAGACCATGTACTTAGTTTTTTTATTTACCTACATTTAATGCTTCATGTATGAGGAGAGATATTTGATGTAATAGATGAATAGTGAAGTTTGAAGAAGAAATTTTGGGAAGTTGGTGGAAACTAAACATAGCCGAGAACCAGTTCAGGATGAGACTGAACCACTGATGCATGGATTCCATATTTCAGTGGCTACTTGGCATTACAACCTTCTTCTTCCCTGGTGCTTCGCTAACAGTCCGGCGCCGAATGCTCCCATGGCAGGTTCGCTCTGGGCTTGTCGTCTACTTGCTGGCACTGCTTGCGGCAGAGTTGGGGTTCCTAGAGAAGCTCACCTTCCTTCAAGCCGGCGGCCTCGGCAGGTACAGCTCGGAAGCCTTGCTGGTGAACTTTTTGAAAAGTGACCTTGCTGGTGAACTTCACAGCTCTTCTCGTCCTACTGCTTGGCGCTTCTGCCGTGCTGTATGTCATTGCTCCAACGCACAACGAGCACACGCATGGGTATTTGGCAGTGCACAAGCCCTGAGCCACTGATACAGCCTCATCCGTTCCAGATTTCCAGTTGGTGTATCCTTATAAGAACCAAATCCAATCAAATTTTGTCCGACCTTTGTTTACTGAATTATTGAGACTCATAGTTAGTTCAGATTTAGTGGCGTGTAAATGTGTAATGTTACTGCCAAGGCATTCGTTTACCTCCTGTACGTGGAATGTGGTTTAAAACAAAGAGTAACAGAAAGATCTATACTGAATTCTTTGGGCCTCCTCGCCTATCTCATTCGGGCCTTGTTTACATGCGAAATAGGGGGTGGGGATTTGAAAGTTTGAGGTCACTTCATAATCATTGCATCGCTGTAGCATTTTGTTTGTATGTATGAAAAAATTGTTCAAAAATTGATTAATTAGGCTCCAAATGTTCGTCCTGCAGAGTACAACAAAAATGTGCACTGTTTTTAATTTCATCTACATTTAGTATTTCATGCATGTGCCGATATTTTGATGTGACGAGAATCTTCTTTTTGCATAGAAATTTTGGGTGCCTATTTTACATCTAAATAAGGGCTCGTTTTATGGATCTGTCGGTAAAAGCATGGCCTCGTTTAGATCATAAATTTCGTCCCCAAAGTTCGCTATGCAAAAAAAAAGATTCACATCACATCAAAATATCGGCACAAGGATGGAGTATTAAATGTTGATGAAATCAAAAACTAATTACACAATTTTGTTGTACTCTGCGAGACGAATATTTTGAGCCTAATTAATCAATTTTTGGACAATTTTTCACAGATACAAATGAAATGCTACACTAACGCAATTATGTTGAAGTGACTTCATATCTTACTCCAAATTTGCATCTAAACAAGGCCAATATTATGGCGAACTATCTCTCCTTCAACTGCTCGGTTGTCGGTGATGGAGAGCTAAGGTCGTGTTTAGATCAGGAATTGGGAGGCCCGATTCGGGCCTGCGGTGCCCTGGCCGGCCTGACACGCGTCAGGCCTGCCACTGTTCCATTTCGTTTGTATGTGCGAAAAATTGTCCAAAAATTAATTAATTAGGCTCAAAATATTCGTCTCGTAAAGTACAACAAAACTGTGTAATTAGTTTGTGATTTCATCACATTTAGTACTCCATACATGTTATGATATTTTGATGTGATGGAGAATCTTCTTTTTATATAGTAAATTTGGGAGTTCCTTTTTGAAACTAAAGAGCTGGCCTAACCAGACAAGCCATTTCTTGCCGCTGCACGCTGGATTAATTACCTTCAAAAGCTATAATTTTTCCCGATACCAAATGCTAATCTTTACGGAGAGCCGTGTTTAGATCCGGAATTGAGAGGCCCGATTCGGGCCTGCGGTGCCCTGGCCGGCCTGACACGCATCGGGCCTGCCACTGTACCATTTCATTTGTATGTGCGAAAAAATGTTCAAAAATTAATTAATTAGGCTCAAAATATTCATCTCGCAAAGTACAACAAAACTGTATAATTAGTTTGTGATTTCATCACATTTAGCACTCCATACATGTTATGACATTTTGATGTGATGGAGAATCTTCTTTTTATATAGTAAATTTGGGAGTTCCTTTTTGGAACTAAACAGCGGGCCTAACCAGACAAGCCATTTCTTGCCGCTGCACGCTAGATTAATTACCTTCAAAAGCTATAATTTTCCCGATACCAAATGCTAATCTTTACGGATAAAGACTAGGCTAGGCCCTTGTTTTAGATGCAAAATAGGGATGCAAACTTAGGATGTGTTTGATTGGAGGGTCGGGACGGGACGGGACGAGTTCATCGATGCATATGTTTGGTTGAAGGAACAGGAGGGACGGGACGACATCTAAGGAGAATATTCCACGAAAACAAGGGACGACACGGTACCTCAGAAACAGCCGGACCAGTCCGTCTCCCGCGAGCGGCGTCCGCCTTCCGTTTTCTCCCGAGCGAGCGCACTCCCAGGCACGATGACGGGGCGGGCGACGGCGAGCCAGCACGGGAGCGGCGACGGACAAGCTGCAGGAGACGGGGGCCGGCGAGTGCAGGCGCAGCGGTGGGCGAGCGCGGGCACGCGCCACAAGCGGCGGGCTGGGGAAGCGGCGGCAGGCGGGGGAAGCGGCGGCGGGCCCGAGCAGCGGGGGCCGGAGCGGCGGGCTGGAGTGGCGGAGGGCGAGCATGGCAGCGGCGGCGTGAGCGACGGGCGGGGGAAGCGGCGGGTGAGCGCGGCGGCGGGCCTGAGCGGAGGAGGGCGAGCATGGCGACGGCGTGAGCAGCGGGTGGGGGAAGCGGCCGCGGGCCCGAGCGGCGGTGAGGGCGGTGGGAACGGCGGCAGGCGGGCTGGGGCGCGAGAGACGAGCGCGGCGGCGGGATGGGCTGGCGACGAGCGCCGACGGTGAGGCGTCGAGAGAGCTCGGCTCTCTTCTACTGAGAAGATGACAAGTGGCTGGGCCCCACTGTTGTGTGCGTCTGACACGTGGGTCCAGGACTTATAGAACTTAAACGGCATCCAATTTCACTTGTCTCTTGTCCCTTCAACCAAACAACGAACCGAG
>OAMR01000714.1:505638-534621 GCA_900205405.1 Echinochloa crus-galli | reverse complement strand
TTACCTCCGTGGGCTCTACTTCTGGTCTTTTTCGTCTTTCGAGTGTTCTTGTTGCTCCTCAGATGATCCACAATCTTCTTTCTATTCGTCAATTCACTGCTGATAATTCTTGTTCTATTGAATTTGACACTTCTGGTCTTACTGTGAAGGATTTGGCCACCCGTCGTCCTCTACTCTGATGTGACAGCGTGGGGCCCCTTTACACTCTTCGACTCCCGTCTTCCGCTGCCACTACCTCGTCAGCTGCTTTGGCGATGACCTCCCCATCCACTTGGCACCGCCGTCTTGGTCATCCTGGCCGGGATGTTCTGTCTCAGCTTAGTCATAGTTCAGACATCTCTTGTACTAGGGCTTCAGCTGAGCACTTTTGTCATGCATGCCAGCTCGGTCGTCATGTTCGACTTCCTTTTTCTGCTTCTTGTTCGCATGTGTTGCATGCCTTTGATCTTGTTCACTGTGATCTGTGGACCTCTCCTGTATCCAGCATTTCAGGATATATATATTATCTGGTGGTTGCTGATGATTTCTCTCATTACTCTTGGACTTTTCCCTTACGTGCCAAGTCTGAGACTTTTGCCACCCTCCTCCACTTCTTTGCCTGGGTGTCTACTCAGTTCGGTCTCACTGTCAAGGCCGTTCGGTGTGACAACGGGCGTGAGTTCGATAACCACGCTTCTCGCTCCTTCTTCCTCTCTCGGGGCGTTCAGTTGCACATGTCTTGTCCATATACTTCTCCTCAGAACGGCAAGGTTGAGCGCATGCTTCGCACCACAAACGATGTCATGCGCACCCTTCTGATCCAGGCTTCTTTGCCCCCGCGCTTCTGGGCTGAGAGCCTCCACACCGCCACCTACCTTCTCAACCGTCTTCCTTCCACTGCTTGTCCTGCTCCTACTCCCCACCACGCTCTCTTCGGTACCCCTCCTACCTACGATCACCTCCGTGTCTTCGGTTGTGCATGTTACCCTAACATCACCGCCACTGCTGCTCACAAGCTGGCGCCCCGTTCGACACGTTGTGTGTTCCTTGGTTACTCCCCTGACCACAAGACTGCTACGACCTCACCTCTCACCGGGTCATCATCTCTCGACATGTTGTCTTCAACGAGTCGGATTTTCCCTACTCCACCTCCACCTCCCCTTCTCCTGAGCCCGAGTTGGAGTCTATGTTTTCTGACCCGGTGGTTCAGCCACCCATTCCTTTCGTTCCGTTTCCTGCAGTTCCTCGCGGTGCGCCGCCGTGTGCGGCTCCGGTGTCCTCTGCTGCGCCACCTGCGGCCCCGGTGCCCTCTGTCGCGCCTCCCGCGGCCCCGGCGCCACCTGCCGCGCCACGCGCGGCCCCCAGCTCTCCGCCGCGCTTCGCCGAGCCGGTCCAGGTGTACCAGCGTCGCTCGGTACGGGGACCGGCGCCCGGCTCTCCGGCCCCGTCTCCACCGACACCTCCACCGGGGCCGTCACCACCGCCACGTCGGCGGTGTACCACCCGCCGATTCTCCATCGGGACCCTCGCCATATGCATCCCTTGGTGACACGGTAGGCGGCTGGTGTTCTTCGACCCGCGGCCCTCTCCATCACTGAGAGTGAGCCGCGGATCTCTCTGGTACCCTCCTCTGTCCGCGACGCCCTGGCGGACCCCAACTGGCGTCGCGTGATGGAAGAGGAGTACGCGGCTCCGCTTGCCAACCAGATGTGGGACCTCGTGCCGCGTCCGTCTGGTTGCAATGTGGTGACGGGCAAGTGGATTTGAATGAACTAAACATCTTCTTCTTCCTCTGGTCGCCGTCGCGAGCCTTCTCTCACTCCTCTTCCTTCTGTGCCGGCGCTGCCGAGCCACTCCGCCGCGTGCAATTCGCCGGCGACCCCCTCTAGTTATCCGTCCGGTCCTAGGATCGTAACAGGGTGGACGAGGCGGCAGGAGGAGACCGGTGCGGCGGCGTCAGCGAAGTCACGCGCGGCTCAGGGCGAGACGCGATTTGTAGGACGCGGGTCCGGGGCTCCGGGCGTTGCGTGGCGCGCACGCCGAGGAAGGATGCCCGGCTGCGGTGGTGCAGTCCGCCTGGTGGCTTGCGGTGATAGCAGTTCGATGGGCCATTTTGGGCCCGAACCGGGCCTCGCTGGCTCGGCCCGATAGCGAAATAGGAGAGGGGCCCATGAGAAGGAAGATACTTGTAATACAAAATACAAATCACATCCTAAAATTCAACAATTTTAAAGTGTGACAGTAGCACATGCGATAAATGAGCGCCTGTGCTCCCAACGCCCACTTTGCGCCACTGCACGGCGCGGCTTTCGCCACTGCGTGACGGTCACCCTCTCTGCCTACGGCCCAGGCGCGCGGCGCGCTCGTGTCCAACTGCGAACCTGACGACTAGGTGGCCTTGCTTCGTTCTGCATCTTTCCATCTGGCGGCAGGCAAGTAATAGCTATCGGCGGCGTCGACCACGGCCATGGTGCCGGCCGGCCGGATTGGGTTGTTCCTCTTCCAGTGTCATCGCGCGCATCGGGTGGCGTCCTTGCCGGATCCCTCGCAGCGGTGACCCCGCCGGCTGCCGAGAATCTGGGATTGCACACTTGTGCTTGTGCCGCCGCTGCCGGCCTGCCGCATGAATGCATGATGGGTGCGTGCGAGCTCCACTAGCTAGCATGCAGCAGCGGGAGCAGACACAGGACGGTGATGACGTGAACGATTCAAGCAACACGTGTACAGCCGTATTGGTTGAGTGTAAAATGACGACCAAAAAATAGTTGGGCTTTGGCTTTGGTTGTACACGAGGAGAGTAATCAATTGCATGCATGTTTGCCCCTGAAAAAAAAACTACTTTTACAGTGATGCGGTGAATGCGAGAAGGCAATCGGCCAGGAGAAAGAAAGAGGCGGGGTGAGGCACAACTAGGGGTGGCTGCCGAGCTAGCTTAGCTCGGCTCGTTAAGGCTCGGCCTGTTATGGCTTGTTTAATAACGAGCTAGTTCGGCTCGGCTCATTAAGGTTAATGAGCTAAAAGTTGAGTTTGGCTCGGTTCGTTCTAAAAGTTCGAGCCGGCTCGTTTGGTTCACGAGCCAAACACCGTTCAACATTAACGTAAAAAATTAATATGATAGTAACCCAGATATTATAATTTAAGCATGTTAATAATATTTAGAAGTATAACTATTAATGATATTATAAAAATAAGTAAAGAAAATTAATAAATTAGAATAATGTAGAAGTTTAAAGACTCAAAATAGACTCGGTTAATGCTAGATTTAACTTACAAGTTGAATAACAAGTTTATTTTAGCAAAATAATAAAAATACTACTATACCAATAACAACTAAATTTAGTGTTATTATATTTTTCGAGCCTAATGAGCCTATCGAACAGCTCATGAGCATTGAGCCTATCGAACAACTCATGAGCGGTTCACGAGCAAGCTCGTTAACGAAACGGGCTGAAAATGAAGTTTGGATCGGTTCGTTTAAGAGGTCGAGCCGAGCTGAACTGATCCGAACCTATGAACGAGCCGAGTCAGCTCACGAGCCTCGAGCTTTTTTGCCAGCCCTAGGCACAACCGCTCGCGCGCTGCAATGCGCCTGCGGCTGAGCAAATCCTGCTTCTCGTCACCACTCTTCCTGGGTGCGCTGCTAATACAAACTACTGCTTCTAGTAGTAGTATGGGTACACTGCCAATCCCACTGTTGTCAATCGATCGACAAACTGTGCAACGTCTCCGGCGAGCAACTGCAGTGCGACCTCTACGCCGGTGTTTGTCACGAATTTGTCAGATGGATGAGGATGAGGTTGGGAAGGGAGGGAGAGAGGGTGTGTTTATGTGGTGCTAGTCAGCGGAAAGTCCTCCCTCCGCTATGTTTGTGAGAGAGTTGCATTGTGACGGTGAAGTCGTGTGCACCTCTGTACTTGGCGGTGCGGCATCGTAGCCGAAGCAACGAAGAGGGCCCTTAGCGCGCGCGCTACAGCCATTGATCAACAAGCCATGAAAGTTGCCAGCTAGTAAGCAAATGATGGAGCGGCCCTGCGGGTAGACTCAATGAATGCTTTGCCTTCGATTTGGGTATTCTGTATCTTCTTTTATATTCAATTGACCTTACCAATCGAGACTGTCTTCATTTTCTATTCGTCAATGGGGAACGATGCAGATGCGGGCGACAGCGGTTCGATGGTCACGTGCGGGATTACAAGAGAAGGACGAAAACTGCGGTTTATCTGGTGAGGACAGTCTTAGGGCCTGTTTGGTTTCAGGGACTAAAATCAAAAGGACTAAATTTAGTCCCAATAGAGACCAAAGATCCAAACTCTTAGGGCTAAAAGGGACTAAAACACTTTAGTTCCATAAGCTCCATAAGAGGAACTAATAGGGACTAAAACTGCTACTTTTCACCACATGCCCTCGCCCACGGTGCCCCCCCCCCATCTCTCTTGTTCGATTCCCTCCCGCTGCCCCGTCGCCCCTCCTGCACTTCGCCGCCGCCGCAGCCTCCCGCTCCCCTGCCACCGCCCTCCCGCCGCCCCGCCGGTCGTCGACGCGGTGCGCAGTGGAGCAGCCGCCGCCGCAGCCGGTAAGGTGCTCCGACAAGCTGTTGCTGGCCCCCGACGCCGCGGCGCACGGATGGAGGGACGGGAGGGGTGTGTCGGGGAGGATGGGCCATCCACGCGCCGATGAAGCTCGGCCGCTCCGCCCACCGCCAGCCCGCCGTTGACACCGCCCGCCGCCGCGCCGTGCAACCCCGCTGCGCCCCGTCCGCTGCGAGCCGTTGTTGACACCTTGCAGGCCAGGCCGTCGTCGCTGGGGAGGGAGGGGAGGGGAGGGGAGGGGCGGCGCGGATGGAGGGGTATGTGCACAGGGACAAAATCATCTTTGTGCAAGCCATTAATGCATCTTTAGTCCCTTTTAGTCCTGGGATCCAAACATCAATTTTAGTCCCTTAGAGACTAGTTTAGTCCTTTAGTTTTAGTCCCTGGTATCCAAACAGGCCCTTAGTTAGTGTATAGTTTCACAACATGGTTATCTAGGTAATTGTGCCAAAAAAATTTATGGGTGATGAAGCTCCTCTTACATCCCATAAAACTCTGGCTTATCTCTTCTATACCACATCAACATATTTAATGTCACGAAACTCCCTATTAAACCCCGCTGAGACTTGAAAGGACCGTGATGTCGCCTAGAGCGGGGGTGAATAGGTGATTCTGTAAATTTCCAACACTTAAACAAATTGTCAGTTCAACTCCGGATACTCCGAGGGTATGCAGGATACCCCAGGGCTAAGACCGGAGACTCCGCAACACCTCCGGATACTCCGGATCAACTTTTGCTGGAAAAATGACTAAGTCAGAACCAAAACCGGTCAGACCGGTTTGGGAAACCGATCAGACCGGTTTCTGACTGAGAAACACAAGAATGTGACTTAACCCCCTTTTCGAGCTCTAGCACAAATGCAACTTGGTGAAATGCTTGTGTAGATGATTTCTAGCAGGTCCAACTGGTCCCTGCACACAAGATAAGCACAACCAAGTAGATCGAAGCGGAAGCAAATATATGTGCTAGAAAGGAAATTGTGAAGCAAACCAAATTGGAGACGCGGCAAATTGTTTCCCGAAGTTCAGATTCACTGTTGCCCAAAGGCCGCCCAAAAGCGCAGTGAATCCTACGTCTCCGTTGAGGAAGCTCCAAGTGACCCAAAGGTCGAGCTATCTCCTCGGTTCCACTAACTTGATCTTTTCCCGAAGGAGGCAAGATCACACCTGGCACAAACAATCCGTGGCACACCACAACCTTGGTGGCTCACCGGCGACGCCTAGCCGTCTAGGAGGCTTCACCTCCAAGAGTAACAAATGCTTCAATGAGTTGCTAAACCTCAACCGCAAGTGCTCAAGCTATGGATTCACTCCTCACTGATTTGGCTAGCTCTCTAGCTCTCTATTACTCGCGGGGCGGGTTTCCTTCTGAAGCAATATGAACAAATTCAACCAACTCTCACAAAGAGAGGCTTGGGGAGAGCTTCCTGGTGCTTGAAGTGCTTCTGGATGCTCAAGGGACCAAATGGAACCAGCAGCCCTCAAAGGTGAGGGCTAGGGGGTATAAATACCCCCACACACAAAAACTAGCCGTTATGCCCGAGCAAAACCGGTCACACCGCTTTTCAAACAAAACTAGCGGTTACACTCTGAGCTCCCAGACCGGTCATCCTGGTTTCCCAAACCGGTCACACCGGTTTGGGTCCAGTCAGCACACTAAGCCCCAAAACACTCCTCTCAAAGGCCACTCCTCTCACATGGGTTGACCTATGAGCACTTTTTGGTGTGTAGTCAAACAACTAATGTTGCATCCCTCTTGATAGTACGGCATTCCTATACTCAAGATTGCAAATAATAAATAAAATTTGCAAATACTAAACAAACTCTCCACTTGAGCTTCTATGTCTTCATTGATGCCATACTTGATCAATATCAACTTGAGGGCTTCAACATTCCATTCTTGCTGAGCGAATCCCACTTGAGCTAGTGGCTTTAAATTTTCAAGAATATGATCACTAATCTATACCAATTCATAAGCCACTTCTTCATATGATTCAACAATGATTAGATGCATTGCATTGCTTCACTAGTTATGGCTTGATTAATGCCTAGGGATCAATCCACAAAACTAGTTCCTTCACCCTAGCAAAGTTCCTCGGCCACAAGTCTACCTTGTCCTTCACTTCGCTTAGTACCTCGTCACTAGCCATCTAGTTTGATCCCTTCCATCCTATCTAGCCGCTTTAAGTTTTGCTTTGCTTTGCATCCACATGAAATCCACATTGAAATCCATACCGAGATATATCTAATATCATCACATAAATTGTCCCAATATTATTTGATAAGCTTCTTCTAAATGAGACCTATCCATATGCATAACGTCTTGTCTCATTTGTCATTTGCATTTACTTGCCATGTACACCTAAGTCACATGGGATCACATCCACTTGTTTGCTTTTCACAACATTATTTGACAAGCTTCTTCTAAATGAGACATATCCATATGCATAACCTCTTGTCTCGTTTGTCATTTTCATTTACTTGCCATTGCCTCTATTGGTTGCATGGGATCACATACACTTGTTTGCATTTATACCAATATAAACCAATGATGAACACCTTTATTTATCAACAAATATATCACATGAATATCCTTTGACAATAAAAACCCTGCTCATGTGCTTAAGCAAACAAGTTAGATCACTAATCATGTTGTCATACAAATCACCAAAACACTTAAGTGCCTAGATGCACTTTCAAGACTGGCCTGAGAAACATCAGTTTTTCAAATGCATTGGATAACAGAGGATTGCAGAGGGGGTTTTACAAAATTATAATATACCACAAAATTCATAAAGCTTGGTTCCATAGGTCTGGTTTGGTTTACCAGTCATAATAGTTTGGACCAATTTAGATCAATTTGCGATCGGTTTGACTAATTCAAAGATTCAACAATAACAAGATTATTATGGATATCAAAAGCTGGACCCTAAAATTAAAACTTCACATTTACACCATGAAGTTTTAGCAAATTTGCCTAAATTATTAGAGATGACTCAATATGACAAATTGGTTACTTTTGCAAATCGGTTGGTGAGATCTACATATAGACCCCACGTTGAAAGATTTCAATTGGAAATGCCTTCAAATCACAGTTAGCTACTTTGTGCAAATCAGTATGGTTTGATGCACATGTGGACCTCAATGAAAATTGGACCCTAAAACCAAAATTTCGTGTTCACACCTATGAATTTTAACGAAAAGAATATTTTCCCTAGACCACGAAGGTGATAGAATAGAAGGACAGCAACATCTCAAAGAGTACATTACCCAATTTTACAGAGGTCTATTTGGCCCTCCGGAAGCAAGTCACTTTAGTCTAGATGAGAGAATAGAGGATATTACACAAGTGACTCAGCTAGAAAACGAATTTCTCACGGCCCCTTTTACTGAAAAGGAGGTTCGAGAAGTGCAATCTTTAGTATGGACCACAATAAAGCACCAGAACCGGATGGTTTTCCGGTTGAGTTTTATCAGCATTTTTGGGAAACGATCAAAGGAGACTTGATGACTATGTTCCATGAATTACACACCGGAGAACTCCCGCTGTTCTGTCTCAATTTTGGAGTCATAACTTTGATACCTAAAGTTAAAGAGGCTAATAAAATACAGCAATATAGGCCTATCTGCTTACTGAATGTCAGTTTCAAAATATTTACGAAGGTGGCAACAATCAGAATTAACTCAGTAGCAGATAACATTATCAGTCCTTCTCAAGCAGCCTTCATGAGAGGTAGGAACATTCTGGAAGGAGTAGTAATCTTACACGAGACAGTACACGAATTACACAGAAGAAATCAAAGCGGAATTATACTCAAAATTGATTTTGAAAAGGCCTATGATAAAGTCAAATGGGATTTTCTGACACAGACGCTCCGGTTAAAAGGTTTCTCCTCCAAATGGATTGAGTGGATTAAATATTTTATTTCGGGTGGGAGTGTCACGATTAATGTCAATGATGAAATAGGTCCATTTTTCCAGACAAAAAAAGGACTCAGACAAGAAGATCCACTATCACCCATCCTCTTTGACATAGTCGCAGACATGCTCACACTCCTAATTAATAGGGCTAAAACGAATAATCAGATACAAGGTGTGGTACCCCACTTGATTGATGGCGGCCTTTCCATACTACAGTATGCTGATGATACAATTATGTTCTTAGATCACAACCTGGAACATGCTCAGAACATAAAAAATATCCTTTGTGCGTTTGAGCAGTTATCGAGACTTAAAATAAATTTTCACAAGAGTGAAATTTATTGTTTTGGTGAGGCTAAGAACTTTGAAGACCAATATAAAGAACTGTTTGGGTGTAATCCTGGAACCTTCCCAGTCAAATACCTAGGTATTCCTATCCATTTTCGGAAGCTGATTAATAATGACTGGTTGAGAATCCAGGAACGTTTTGAGAGTCGCCTCAGCAGTTGGAAAGGGAAAAACCTTTCATACGGAGGCCGGCTAACTTTAATCAATTCAGTTCTTAGCAGTCTACCGATGTACATGATGTCTTTCTTCCAAATCCCAAAAGGATTCTTAAGAAGTTGGATTATTACCGGTCTAGATTCTTTTGGCAAAGTGATGAGCATAAGAGGAAGTACAGATTAGCTAGATGGAATATTTTGTGTCTTCCACGGGATGTGGGAGGACTAGGGATACAAAATCTAGAACTTAGGAATATGGCCTTACTCAGCAAGTGGTTGTATCGGTTGCTTACAACGGATGGCACCTGGCAACAAATTCTTCGCAACAAATATCTAGGGACCAAGCCTCTAGTTCAGGTCCAATGGAAAAGCGGAGACTCACACTTTTGGGCTGGCCTTATGAAGGTTAAGAATGACTTCCTAAAATTTGGTACCTTTAATATCAAGGATGGGTCTCAGATAAAATTCTGGGAGGATAAATGGTTGGGTGACAGGCCTCTTCGTGACCAATATCCTCAGCTCTATAACATTGCTAGAAAAAGCAGGATACGGTGGCAGAAGTACTTAGTACATAGATTTCTAATATATCCTGGCGGAGAGATCTGATTGGACCTAAATTGGTCATGTGGAATAATTTAGTAGCAAGGCTGGCAAATATAAATCTCACTGACGAAGGGGATGAATTTAAATGGAGTCTGGATCCGACAGGTGTTTTTGCTGTGAAAACACATTATCTGGCCCTGATTTACCAAAATGTACCGAACACAAATAAAAAATATGGAAATCAAAACTCCCACTAAAGGTTAAGATTTTTTTATGGTTTTTAAAAAGAGGAGTTATTCTTACTAAGGATAATCTGGCCAAACGAAATTGGAATGGCAGCAAACAATGTGTTTTCTGCCATGAAAATGAGTCGATTCAGCATCTATTTCTCGAGTGTAGATTCACACGTATGGTATGGGCTTCAGTCTATGCGGCATGGGGTTTACCTAAACCATCTAGTGTGTCTAATATGTTCAATGGGTGGCTGAACGTAGTTCCACAAATTAGACCTATGATATTTGTAGGCGCGGCGTCCTTATGTTGGGCGGTCTGGCGATGCAGAAATGCAGTGGTTTTTTATAACAAATCTCCAAATTTTTTGCAGGTTATTTTCACGACGTCGCATTGGCTCCGCACTTGGTCTATCCTTCAACGGCCTTCATCACAGGACAGTCTTGTAGTGGCGTCGCAGTGCTTGGTCCAAGTGGCCAAGGCTATTTTTGCCCGGGCGTTTGGGTGGCAGTCTAGTCTTAGGATTGGCGGCTCTTAGTGTCCGGAGGTCGTTAAAAACTGGTATTTTTTGGCTGTGTGTCTTTTGAGAGAGGCCGGGATCTTTTTCAGGCGGGTGTATCCCCTTGATGTATCTAACTGAAAAAATTTAAGGAAAATGTCCAATTTACTACCTCTAAGTATAGCCAAGGTCTAAATAACCCCCTAACGTATTAAATGGTCTATTTAACCCCTTGACTTTGCTTAACCGGATCAAAACACACCTTTAAACATATTATTAAAACATGTGGCTGGTTTTTGGAGTGGTTTTGCTGACTGGTTTTACATGTTGACAGTCTACGTAACAAAATGTTGTTTTAAGTCTAGAACACCCCCTGCCTCCAATAAGTGCCGTTTCCATCCATCTCTCTATATATCTCGGGCTCCACCGCCGCCTGCTGCCAGGCGCCGGTGCTTCAGGGCCCTATCGTCGATTCTCTAGCAACACTACTGCTTGCGGGAGCCATGGCATCCCGTACTCCGCTGGCA
Organism: Echinochloa crus-galli; assembly: GCA_900205405.1. NCBI lineage: Eukaryota > Viridiplantae > Streptophyta > Magnoliopsida > Poales > Poaceae > Echinochloa > Echinochloa crus-galli. The sequence goes on along the minus strand of OAMR01000714.1, from coordinate 523,829 downwards.
CCTTGGCCTGCGTTGTCGTCGCAGGCTGCAGGGGAATTGGGAACAGGCCGTGAGGTGCTGGGCGGCTGGGCCACATCGTCGATGGAACTGGAAGATGAGATAAATGAATGAGCAAGCATCATTTTATAGAACACTTTGTTTGCGGTATATACACCATTATGTGTGCCCGATTTGCAACATACAGCACCACACTTGCCAGCCCTGAACTACACATGCAGATGGAAAGAAGCCACGGTAGCAGCGAAAATCAAAATCAGAACTGAACCGCACATTTGTTAAAAAAACGTGTCTGATAAACATATTTTACCCCGTAAGCTGCAACATGTCAAACCAGTCAGCAAAACCACTCCAAAAACCAGCCACATGTTTTAATAATGTGTCCAAAGGTGTGTTTTGATCCGGTTTAGCAAAATCAGGGGGTTAAATAAACCATATAATACATTGGGGGGTTATTTGGACCTTGGCTATACTTGGAGGTAGTAAATTGGACTTTTTCCAAAAATAATAAAGTAACCCCTTTCCAAAAAAATGAATTTTAACGAAATTGATTGTTGGAGATGTTTCAAAATGATAGTCAACTGCTTTGTGCATATTTGTGTGGCTATATCTACACATGAGTTCCAGATTATTGAATCCTAGAACTAAAACATAGCGTTCACATCTTCAAGTTTTAACAAATTTATCTAAATTTTATTAGAGAAGTGTCAGAATGTGTGACATAATACTACCTTTTGAGATGAATAGAGTCAAACTATTTCATGAGCACGACACAAGAGCAGCACATAATGGAGCCCACCATTTTTTGAGGCAAATGGTATAAAAGTATTTTATTGGCACAACACAAGAAAGGACATGTATTGGAACCTCGGATCACTCTCGAGGATTAGGCGCGCAATGATACAATTAAACTACGGAAAATGCATATAACCATGATGATGTCGGGCAAAAAGTTCCCAGGAGGGCCTTGCCTGCTTTATAGCAGTAGAGATTATCAATTTGTGCATAGGCACCTGCATAAAACAGCCACAGACAATCATGCTTTGCTTCTAAAGTTTTAGGTTACTACTGTCAAGCTATCGTTACCTGCGCTATTTTTTAAAAATTGAATGCCACGACATGCTACGCAAGACTCTTATTGCCCAGGTTAACCTCCAATCCAAGTCTACACAACAGGTCAGTCTTTGCACTGCATATGCAACTACGCAACGAGGCAGTCTCACACTGAATAAGCTTACCCGAGTATCAGAATGTCATTACATAACGGGTCAGTGTTGACACCAGGTACACTAGGCTCCAGGCGCTTATATGGTACACAACGGGTCATAGCCGTGACAACAGGTTACGTCATGCCACGAATACTTGCAACATAAATACATAATTATCAGGCAGCACAAACATACACTTCCAAAGCCATCTTGTAGCTTGCATCCACACGCATTGCACTCTGCACAAATATCAAAAAAAGAAGTCAATGGTTTTGGCAGCACGTCTCCACAAATTAGAATTGCTAGTCAACTGAGTTACAGCCAAGTGCACTTAATTAGGTTTAATATACTTCAATTTAGTTTAATTTTCTAGCCTATGAGCACACTTCAATTAGACTTTCTGGTTTATTGTAATCAAGAATAGAGTTAGTTTTACAGAGCTACAAATATTTTATCAAAATACTGCAGAACTATACATTTCAAAAGCTATATTAAAAAACTACCATTTAACATATAGGCCCTGTTTAGTTCCCGGTCACATCATCAAACTTCTAAAAATTCTCTCTCCAAACTTCACTATTCACCTATCACATCAAATCTCTCTACTCGTGCATGGAGTACTAAACGTGGGTAAATAAAAAAACTAGTTACATAATTTTGATGTACACGACGAGACGAATCTTTTAACCTAGTTAGGTCATGGTAGGACAATGCACGTACGTACCCGGTGGATCTCCTCGTCCTCGACGAGGAGGACCCTGATCACCTTGCGCTCCGCCGCGGCGCCGGCCATCGCAGGCGTTCGAACCAGACCTCAAAGCTCACAACTCAGGGCGCCCGGCGTAGTTAGTCTATAGCACGCGCGCTGTGGTAGCTATAGTTACCACCAACTGGCTGGCCGGCCGGCCGGCAGCGGCGAAGGGTTAAAAGTATCCGGTGGGTCTGCCCGCCGAGAGACGAGTGACAACAACGACGTTGCGAGGAGGCTGCATGGGAGGGATCTCCACGCAATCTACGGGTGCCCGCCTCGTTTCGGCAATGCCGGATCTTTTTCCATGAACTAAACACCCCCATAAAGTATAAGAAAGCTACATGATTGTATCGCGAAACTAAATATCTAATGCACATGTGGACCTGTCATACATTGCACACTAGGTACATAATTTCATATGTAAAATTTATAGCTATATGTGATATATTTTCTTAAACCTATAGTATTGTGATATACTCCGGATTTTCTTAAACCTGCACAGTTACTTAAATCTGCAGTTGCGTGATAACTTTAACATTGTGCTGTTGTTTTGCTAATTTATTCTTAATAGCACCAGAAGGATCAACTAGCTTGTAGTGAAATTCAGATGATTGATGCGAAATGATCGTGAAAAGATATGATCTGCATGGACGAACTCAAGTTTTCACATAATCCAAAATCAGTTTTCTACCAAATCGTATGATCGCAAGTATAACTATAAAATTTTGAGCTAAACAGTAATTACTATCAATCCAAACTTAACCTCTACAGATTTGTCTCTCCCAAATAAGGATAAGTATATCTGCACGTTTGAATCCTCCAAATGGAAGATATCAGCCGCCTGGTAGGTCCATCAAACAAGGACATCATCTGGAAAATTACTCAATAAAGCTAGAAAACAGAGGGAGAGGGGGTCTTATTCATAACACATGACAGTGGTTTCTGATCCATTGTGCAGAGGACAACAGGGCAGGACAGAGAGAAGAAAGGTGCAGGGCCAAAATCCTTGGAGAACAACTCAGGCACAGGGGAAAGGATTGAGGAAGAATCTGGTCAAGATTTGCAGAAGGGGAGGGCGGTAGGTGAGGAATGCTCTAGAGTTGGGAGAAATTGGGGGCTTATGATGGCACGTTGGGACTAGGGAGGCATTATCTGATACTTTCTTACAACTTTGGGAAAAAGCTAGTTGGTGCCTTGGTGGGCCCAAAAAATGGCCTTAGTCTGTTTGCTCAGTTCGGTTGAATAAGAATTCTTTTTACCTTCATGGGTAAATGTTAGATATGTCTGGAAACAAGAAAATGAAGTATAGAGCTCATGGCATACCTATGCATTCTTTAGGACCTTCAACAGCATTGTAGCACTACTTAGTGACCTTCTAGGTTGATGATTAACTTGTTGAATTGCTCCCAACAAAGTAAAGTGTGGAATTAGACCAGAAGATTTTTTCTCTGGTGATTTACCACCATTGAGTTGCTCAGCAGTCATCGATAAAGCTTCCCCTGCTGCATGCGCAGGAAACAACTTCACAGGAGACTGGGACGATAATACAGATCTCCAATATGGAAAGAAAAGGGCCTTTTTGTATCCGAGGTCCCACCTTCTAGACATCACTTTCTTTGTCTCTGCCTGCTTCATAAGTCAACATAGACTTAAAAGTCAGAAATCCCAATCTAAATCCACATGACCAATCTTTCAGAACTGGTATGCCCTAGTAGTTAAGGTACTTGTATGTTTACAAAGTTATAATCTAAGGAGCATAATAGGTTGCATGGCAGAACAAAGCAATTGAAACATGCTCGTGTTATTGAACTCTGAAGATTGGCATACAGCAGAAACTCTATAGTCTGAATCTTTCTAATAAGCATCAAATAAATTTATCCACAAACCTTAAAAAGGCCATGCCAACAGAAACCATACCCCATATCTTAATAGTGTTATTGAGCCAATCAACCTCAAAATTCCTATGATCAACTATTTGACTTAGATCATTTGCATTGTTCGTTCAATTTGTCCTGGTTAATCACTTTCAGCCATGTGCCTTAGGTAAAGTTGGATTCTCCATCAGCATTGGACAGACAAACCATAGGTGAAATGCTACTTAAAAGGACAAACAAATGCAAAAGAATACCAACTTCACATGAACCAAGAGCCAGTGCACCACAAAATAATAAACATACGTACCTTCCCCCCTCCAGCATGCAGACAAGGCATCTTTGTAGCTTTATTCGGCTGCCCTGTATAAACAGCAAGTTAAGTGAGGACTAATAATGCAATTATGGCAAATAACTTAGGCTAATACACCCCATCCACACCCACCATGTTTGTCAGGTAACTCTCCAGAAGGTAGGCATTTGTTGTGGCAGCTTCAAGAACAAACAGAAAATAAGAAATGAAGTGCAACCACTAAATTTCATAGGAATTATAATCATTGAAGCAATGGGAAGGGAGAATAAGTCAGTACAGATTTCCAATATCAAAGCCTTCTTCAGTAGGACAGAAACCAAAACCCTTCAGAATGGATGAAACGCGTTCAAGGACATCCTCATGTGGAACCTGCAAAAAAAAAGTTTCAGATTGTATAAGAAAGATGAAAAAAAAACATGAGTTGAAAATAGCAACGCACTATCTAGAGGCTGCTATTGATGGCAACTGCAGGCATGCCAATTGGTAATAGGGTAGCTGCAAGCTACCAAGGGGTAGTACCTCTGAGTGCGCCTGAATGTATCCATGGAGAGTTCTACCAGCTTGGGAAATTACATTAACAAGTAACAATGCAGATGAAAGATACTTTATTTGTGCATGTGGCTGCTCATGTTCCTTTCCATTTTGACCCATCTCCAAATGAAAGGTATAGAAGTGATCGACAACCCGATTAACAATAGTAGCAAACCCATCTGGCTTACTATTACCATTTTTCTTGCAGGAAGATCCCAAACGCATATGCTTGGCTACGCGCAAGACTCTTATTTCCCAGGTCTACCTCCAATCTAAGTCTACACAACAGGTCAGTCTTTGCACTGGATATGCCACTACGCAACTAGGCGCAGTCTCACACTGAATAAGCTTACCCGAGTATCAGAATACTATGTGACTATGTCATTGCATAGCGGGTCAGTGTTGACACCAGGTACTAGTAGGCTCCAGGCGCTCACAACACGGGTCATATCCGTGACAACAAACAAGGTTACGTCATGTGATACTTGCAACATAAAAACATAATTATCAGGCAGCACAAACATATACACTTCCAACGCCATCTTGTAGCTCGCATCCACACGCATTGCACCCCTCTGCACAAATATGAAAAAAAGAATTCAATGGTTTTGGCCTCGGAATATCTACAGAGCACTTCTCCACAAATCAGAATTACTAGTCAAATGAATTACAGCCAAGTGCACTTAATTATGTTTAATATACTTCAGTTTAGTTTAATTTTCTATCCAATGAGCACACTTCAATTAGACTTTCTGGTTTATTGTAATCAAGAATAGAGTAAGTTTTACAGAACTACCAATATTTTATCAAAATACTGCAGAACTATAAATTTAAAAAGCTATATTAAAAAACTACCATTTAGCATGTAAATAAAGTATAAGAAAGCTACATGATTGTATCGCGAAACTAAATATCTAATGCACATGTGGACCTGTCATACATTGCACACTAGTTTCATATGTAAAATTTATAGCCATATGTGATATATTTTCTTAAACCTGTAGTATTGTGATATACTCCGTATTTTCTTAAATCACTAGTGCTGCACAGCTTCTTAAATCTGTAGTTGTGTGATAATTTTGACATTGTGCTGTTGTTTTGCTAATTTACTCTTAATAACACCAGAAGGATCAACTAGTTTATATTGAAATTCAAATGATTGATGTAAAATGATCATGAAAAGATATGATCTGCATGAACAAACTCGAGTTTTCACATAATCCAAAATCAGTTTTCTGCCAAATCATATGATCACACATGAGTATAACAATAAAATTTTGAACTAAACAGTAATTACTATCTATCAATCCATACTTAACCTCTACAAATTTCTCTCCCAAATAAGGATAAGTATATCTGCACATTTGAATCCTCCAAATGAAGATATCAGAAGCCTGGTAGGGCCATCAAACAAGGACATCATTTGGAAAATTACTCATTAAATCTAAAAAAACAGGGGGAGGGTTAGTTGTGGTTGTTTCTTTGGGGTTTTTCTTCCCTAAGAGAACAACCTTTGTAACTGGTCTCCGCTAGCATTATCTGATACTTCTAATAACTTTGGAAAAAAGCTAGTTGGTGGGCCCAAAAAATAGCCTGAACAGGAATGAAGAGGCAGTTACTACATTGAGCTAGTAAATAAATTAGAAAAATGATTGAAATTGGCAAAAAAAAAGATGCGCTCAATATCTACAGCTTGAACGAACATGACAGCTAGCAGATTACTTCAACTCATCACCAAATACTAGCATTCTAGTAGAAGTGCAGTATAGTCAAGCATAACTGACTCCGATTGTATGGCCAGACAACCTGCAGAAATCAACAACAGTAAGATTCACTTATAATTACTGACCTGTTAAGAAAGATTATAATTCGTAATATTGTTAAGGATTATGACAGATCTGCACATACTAATGATGACACCCCTGACAAAGAACATTAAGTAAAAATACTAAGTTTTTCTACTCCTATATAAATGCATGATCTTGTCCATATTTGTATAAAAATCTTCAACCTATCTACAAGTATGCATCACTATATAGTATCGTATGCAATATCTATTAATGTGTATGCCACACGAGTATATACTTATATGTACTTTTAACAATTATGCTATAGTATATATAATACCATTTTCCCTAATCATATCCATGTACCTGATTTAAGGTTCATATCCTATTAAATCAAGGAAAATGCAACAGATGCCATGAGATGAAAGGAAGTAATGCCATAGAAGAGCCAGAGAAAGAACATTTGTATAGCATAACACTATAAGTACTTACTACCTAGCACAAGTGATGCGCTCACTTAGTGCTAAGTGCTAATTTGGATCGCTAATCAATAATAAACATACATGCAACGGAAATTCATGCCCTACTTGACACATTAAACAAATAAGTTTGTGGTGTACTATAGAATATATATAACACAGTAAGATTTGTTCGCCAAACAAGATGGAAATACTTACAACTCAACTAGTCATTATGACTATCACACAATAGAAGTAAATGGGCAGTTGGGCACAATTGCACAGAGAATTCAAGTAGTGCCCTGATCATCAACCACCATAGGTATACACATTGTAAGTTCAAATGACGAGATCCAAATAAACAGAAAACATTGAATGAACATGGCAGAAATAGAGTACCTTAACACAATTCATAAAAATCGAGACCATTAATACAAGGGAGAACCTCACTAATTTACATTCCGTTGGTCTCCTGAGAAATAACAATAATGTTTTAACATATCTCAAACTGACCAAGCAATAGGACCCAAGTAATGTTGTATCAAGTATGGAACACATTTTGATTGCAGCAATTATGATAGACGACGAATCAGTATCATCACTCACCACAACTGCAGTACTCAGTGATAGATCTGACAACATGAAACATAATGTCTTGCATCTTTTGAAACAGATAAAGGAATGAGATCATCAAGAGCATAGAAATTTGACCGACGCTGTCCAAGAAAAAGTTGTCAACCACTTGGACGGAGAAAATCCTTTGGCAGTGGAGAAGCACACAACCTTTCACCTTCACCTCTGTCTCTTATACACATCTCCTTGCGGTTCTGTGCATCAGCATTGGACAGACAAACCATAGGTGAAATGCTACTTAAAAGGACAAACAAATGCAAAAGAATACCAACTTCACATGAACCAAGAGCCAGTGCACCACAAAATAATAAACATACGTACCTTCCCCCCTCCAGCATGCAGACAAGGCATCTTTGTAGCTTTATTCGGCTGCCCTGTATAAACAGCAAGTTAAGTGAGGACTAATAATGCAATTATGGCAAATAACTTAGGCTAATACACCCCATCCACACCCACCATGTTTGTCAGGTAACTCTCCAGAAGGTAGGCATTTGTTGTGGCAGCTTCAAGAACAAACAGAAAATAAGAAATGAAGTGAAACCACTAAATTTCATAGGAATTACAATGATTGAAGCAATGGGAAGGGAGAGTAAGTCAGTACATATTTCCAATATCAAAGCCTTCTTCGGTAGGACAGAAACCAAAACCCTTCAGAATGGATGAAACGCGTTCAAGGACATCCTCATGTGGAACCTGCAAAAAAAAAGTTTCAGATTGTATAAGAAAGATGAAAAAAAAACATGAGTTGAAAATAGCAACGCACTATCTAGAGGCTGCTATTGATGGCAACTGCAGGCATGCCAATTGGTAATAGGGTAGCTGCAAGCTACCAAGGGGTAGTACCTCTGAGTGCGCCTGAATGTATCCATGGAGAGTTCTACCAGCTTGGGAAATTACATTAACAAGTAACAATGCAGATGAAAGATACTTTATTTGTGCATGTGGCTGCTCATGTTCCTTTCCATTTTGACCCATCTCCAAATGAAAGGTATAGAAGTGATCGACAACCCGATTAACAATAGTAGCAAACCCATCTGGCTTACTATTACCATTTTTCTTGCAGGAAGATCCCAAACGCATATGCTCTTGAGCTGCAAGGAGCAGAACTCCAGCATGTAGAAGTTTCCCATCCTTTATGTAATTCCAGACCTCATCAACTATACCATTTGTGTGCTTTGCAAGCTCCCTAGTAGTGTCCAACAAGATCTTCTGCAAAAATCACCAACAAAAAAAAATCACCTATGCTCCTAAAAACATAGTAATTTGGAATTTGAGATCACCTCCAAGCAAGAGAAAATATACTCTCAAGACATGATAATAGAAGCTTGAAATTGCTAGCTCCTTTTTCTCTTAATTGAAAAGATTAAAATAGCACCAACACATAAACCCAAACAAAGAAATAACACATGGAAACTATTGTATTTGGCAAGTGGGGGTAAGAATGCTATGCCTACAAATTTCCACAGTTTAAAATATATGATATGAAATCAGCAATCTTAATTTACTATGGTGCAGATATAGTAGTTTGTGCAGGAAGGGATGCAAGACAAACCATCTCAGGTAGGCACAGAAGATGGATAAGCTTGTAGATATCTGCTTTACTGTAACTTGGATGCTCCCGGTTAGACAATAGATTATCCTCCAGGTACTTATGCGAGCAAATGTTCTCAACTGCAACATGGAGTGGGAGTAGGCCCTCAACAACTGTATTGTTGGAAATGCGTACATTAGCTGATGCACCTTGGCGTATGAGCAACTTGACCATGTCAACAGAGAAAGTTTTGGCGGCTTGGTGCAGGGGGGAGTGGTTCGTATGATTGTCAGATAAATCTCCATAGCATTTATAGGGGGTCCTTCAAGAATGAGTAGAACAAAATAAAGAAATGAGCATCATATAAATCACATAATTGCATGAAAAAATACAGTTATTGAACGCAGCAAAAGGAGTGTATGACAGTACAGATTTGAAATATCAATGCCTCCTTCAGTAGGACAGAAACCAAAATCCTTCAGAACTGATGAAACACGTTCAAGGACATCCGCATGTGGAACCTAGAAAATATTTTCAGCTTGTATAAGAAAGATGGAAAAAAAAAGACAATATCTAGAGAATGTTATTGAAGGTAACTCTACAAGCATGCAACAGAAGATAATAGAAACAAGGTAGCTGCACACTACCAAAAGTTTGGTACCTCTCTATGCGCCCGTATGTATGCATCAAGAGCTTTACCAGCTTGGGAAATTGCATTAACCAGTAACAATGCAGAAGAAAGATACGTTATTTCCACATGTGGCTGCTCATTTTCATTATCATTATGACCCGTCTTGAAACTAAAGGCATAGAAATGGTTGGTAATCCGATTAACAATAGTAGCAAATCCATCTGGCTTACTGTTACCATTTTTCTTGCAGAAAGATTCCTCACGGATATGCTCTTGAGCAGCGAATAGCAAAACTCCTGCTTGCACAAGTTTCCCATCCCTTATGTAATACCAGATCTCATCGACTAGATCATCTGTGTGTTTTGCAAGCTCCCTAGTAGCATCCAAGAAGCACTTCTGGAAAAATAGCCGAGAAAATAAACACTTTATCAACTATGTTCCTTAAAACTCAGTATTTTGCCATTAATTATCACCTCCAAGCAAAAGAAAAGAAATACATGAAGATATGAGTTGCTAAGTCTTCTCTTAAGCAAAAACTAAAACCTCACCAACACATGGTCTGAAAACAAACATGGAAACAAACAAGTGCAGATGTAAGAATGCCCAGTCCAAAAGTAATATTGATGGTTTAATGACATAAGCTCAACAATTTTTAGGTGTTATGCTGCAGAAGTAGTCTGTGTGGAGGAATGCAGGACAAACCATCTCAGGTAGGCACAGAAGGTGTAGAAGCTTGTAGATATCTGATTTACTGTAACTTGGATGCTCCCGGTTAGGCAATAGATTATCCTCCAGATACTTATGCAAGCAGGTGTTCTCAACTGCAACATGGAGTGGGAGTAGGCCCTCAATGACTTCACCTCCTGCTGTACGCACATTAGCTGAAGCACCTTTGGATATGAGCAACTTGATCATGTCAACAGAGAAGGTTTCAGCAGCTTGATGGAGGGGGAAGTGCCCATATTGGGTCATCCAGTTAGGATTGGCACGGTACCCATTTAGCTCAGGTGCCTTACCCTCCAAGACAAGTTTGGCACATTTCACAGCATTTTCAGTTATCAGGCAGTTGAGGGCTTCTGGGATGATCATTGAACGCCAGACTATCCAGCCCCCATACTTCTCAAAAAAGCTGAGAAAGCGCCGGGGGCTATCCTTTTCCAAGATGGGCAGCAAGACTTCCATTGTAATGTAGAAGTTGTTATTGATGGACTAGATAAATCCATAAAAAAATAAATTAAACAGACTTGTTGTGATGCATCTTAGAAAATGAGATACAGATGCTGCAATCAAATTAACAGATATTGCTGGACGAAATTAAATAGTATTAGCAAAAGCCAATTAATTAATTAAATTCTACCAAGGAGGCAGCAATGAACCTTTGGAGTGATATCTGGATACATTATAGAAGTCCCTCCATACATACAAAACAGCGCTTTCTTTTTTTTTACCCACTGAGAGAGAGAGAGAGAGAGAGAGAGAGTCAAGATCCACAGCTAAGGAAAAGAAACAGAAAACCATAGGAGTACAGTTAAGGTGGTTGATTGGAGTACCTCAATTACCACTTTTGTATAGGAAACTGAGTCAAGATTGGACTGAGCAGGAGGTTTTAGAAAGTAAGGATGCCATGGAGCCATTAAATCTGGGGTCAATCCATCTGTACCCCCAACACTATCCTCATGCGAATCATTTTTCATTGCATCCTTCTTGTGCTCTTTCTCCATTGTTGGTATCTGCAATTCCAGTTCCACTGCTTTTCAAGTCTAGAAAAGGGTAACCATAACCAAGAATTTGCATCCAAATCAATCTTAGAGAAACTGCTGGGTAATATGAAGTTGCAATGCTAAGCGTTCCAAAGAAACAAAGATTTATAAACGTGGCAATGATAAAATAGTACTACCTGACCTTGATATTCCTATTTCAAAATAAAAGTTTGAACACTTGTGCTGCAAGAAGAGGAAGAGGTGAAGAGGAAAACAAATTGTATATTTTAGCATGGATAGAAAACTGCATGCAACAAGAACATAGTTAACAAATAAGTTTCATACGTACAAGCTAAGCCAAATGAAATAGTATTGATGGGACTAACATGGTTCAAGCATACACGGAAACTATGGAAATCCAACATTTAATAGCTAAGTTCGGTGTTAGGATTCAAGTGCCATGGAAGAATAAACCTTGAAATAATTTCAAGTAAAACTGGCGACAGCATTCAGCAACATGGCAAGAAAGGAAAAGTTACAAACTTCTAAATGTCAAGTAGCTTCCTTGAAGGTGGGAAAATTGAATTTTTACTATACTTGAAGGACATAAAGATCAACCAATTCATTCAGTCCAATTTAAGGAAAAGAAGGTAAAAGGATGGTTGAAACAAAAGTTTGGCCAGATGAACCGACGACGGAAGCAGTGACCAACCAACATTTTGAACGTGGGCATTAGGGTTCAGTGACAGGGTGGAAGACAGGATTGGTGTTTGACCTATATCTGATCAAGGCAGGTCGTTGGAGAGGTACAAAAACGACTACAGAGAGAGGTACTCATGTTACCACACATGTCCACATGTAGAGAAGATGCAGCTCACAAGAAAATTAAAGAGTTTCTTTTTCATCTTCCAAAGCATGTGAGCGAGGTAAAAGTTCAGTGGATTGACCAATGGTTGAAGCGACAGGATAAGAAAAGGCGTAGATCCCGATTGGTAATCCTATCATCTTTTTCAAAGAAATTAACTAGCTGGGCAGAGGAGAATCCAGCCATCCACCGATAAAAGTCTCTACTAGACCACGCAGTAAGCATTATCCGCAATAAGCTGGACGGATCTGAGAGACTGAAAAGCTCCTGAACAAATCGAGCGATCCGTCCATGCAAGCTAGGGCATCATAGCCTCAACAAACGAATAGCGCATCGCCAAAAAAACGCCAAACCGGAGCTGCAATTGCAGTCGAAGAATTTACCTGTATCTGGATCTAAGCGTGGCTCCGAGGGTTCGAGCGGCGGCGTCCAGACGAGTAGAACCCTAACGCGCCGCCGAGGCGGGCGGGGGCGGCGAGGGGGAATTTGGGGAATTCGAGTTTGGGAGGGGGTGAGGAGGAAGCCGAGGCCGCCAGGCCGTAGGGTTGCCTTGCGAGTTGTGATGGGTCCGGGCCGTCGAGGCCTCGGGGTTGAAGAGGCCAGAAAGCGAAAAGGCACACTATCCTCGGCAGAGGGCAGCATTCGATGGAATCTGCTCCGTACGTTCAGCTCCGATTTATTCATGTGTTCACTTCTCACACTTTCCTAAAAATTCTACCTCTAAACTTCATTATTTATGTATGACATTAAATCACATCAAATCTCTATATTTAATATAGGTAAATAAAAAACTAATTACATAGTTTTGATGTACACGATAAGACGAATCTTTTGAACCTAGTTAGGTCATGGTAGGACAATGTTTATCACAAACAAACGAAAAGTGCTACAATGCGCTACGTGCGCTACAGTGTCCGATGTGACATTTTCACCAAACTTTCTCTTCCTCTTTTTTAACTAAACACACCCCTTGTCTAGAGGTGCTGGTTGTGTTTGTTTGTCCGGTTTAGTTCCCAGAAACTTTCTAAAATTCTTTCTTTAAACTTCACTATTCATCTATCACATCAAATCTCTCTCCTCATGCATGGAGCATGAAATATAGGTAAATAAAAAAACTAAGTACTCCGTACATGGTTTTGATGTACATGACGAGACCAATCTTTTGAGCCTAGTTCGGTCATGGTAGGACAACAATTACCACAAACAAATGAAAAGTGCTACAGTGCGCTACAGTATCCGATGCGACTTTTCAACCAAATTTTACCCACCTCTTTTTACATCTAAACACACGCGATCCCTCCAAACTTCACTATTTACCTATCCCATCAAATCACATTAAATCTCTCTTTATGCATGGAGCACTAAACATGGGTAATTAAAAAAAAAACTAATTGCATAGTTTTGATGTACACGACGAGACGAATCTTTTGAGCCTAGTTTGGTCATGGTAGGACAACAATTATCACAAAAAATAAAAAGTGGTACAGTGCGTGTCCGATATGATCGACTTTTCGACCACCTTTTCAGGGAACTAAACACATCCACTATAATTTTTTTTCTTAGGAACGTATGAGCCATTCCCCGCATGATGTTAGAGCAAGTACAATAATGGTCTTATAGCCAAGCTAGTCAGCACTTTTGCTGATGTGGATGAGGGAAAAGAGAAGAGAGCTCGGCTCTCACGCAAGCAACAAGTTGAGCGCGGTCTCCTATGTAGAGGTGGGGCCAGATTAGAGAGAATGTGAGAGTGAATAGGAAAGAGAAAATGATAAATAGCAATAAATTAGTAATGTATAGATAAGTAATAGACCATTGTTGTATAGCTTGACTCTTATCTCTTGTCTAATAGCCAAGTGATTGTCTCTATTATTAACCATGCTCTTAAGCTTTCTAAAGTAAGTCTCGGTGCACGGTTACTAAAAACTAGGTAATCATACCAGAAGAGTAAATTTAATATCATGAAACTCTCTTTTCTCTCCTTTCTACCACGTCAGTAAATTTAATACCATAAAATTTATACGAAACCCTATTGAGACCGACCTAATACGTGATTTTATTACATAAGCTAGAAAAAGTAGCTGTGGCATTTTTTTATAGGACACATGATTAATTTGGGTTGCAGGAACGATGGGTGTGTGGGCGGCAATGCGCCAATGCCAACGAACTCAATGCTATCTACCAGCATTATCGTTGTACACTCAGTTGAATTCTTTCTCAAATGTTTTTCATTCATAATCATAGATGAACAGTCCAGAGTTCACAGTTCTTGTGATATCTTTTGAGGCATCAACAATGCTTATGTTTTGTCATAAATGCATATGATCCCAGAATTCCTTCCTTTAATTTAAAGGTTCGTAGAACAATTAGTTTGAAGCTCAGACTTTGCGCCATGGACTCATCACTCATTCACTCTTGTTTATTTGGTCAAATTGTCAATTTAGTTCCAACCTGAACTGATGTGGTAGGTGTTTGCAGGAACATGAATTGAAGCAACTCAGGCAGTAGGGTACTTGAAATCACCATTGGTCTATTTTTTCAACCAGATCATTCTAATATGTAACTTGCCCTGCTGTAACCAAACTAGAAGTTTTGCTTCTCAATTTGGTTGTTCTATAGGACCAATTGGTCAGGAAGCGCCAATGTAGTTGGGCTGGCACTGAACAATGATGTATGTCTTCGGACATGTTTCTTGAATGTCATGTGACAGAATGCCGATTTTATAGAAATCATGACAGGAAATTTACATATTAAAAACGCGTGACACTTTGTGTTTGTTTGAGGGAAGAAATAGCTCCACCCAAACCTGGACTGCGAGCCATTTTGTACGAAAAAAGAGACTGGAAAAAAGCCCCCGCGTCGCCTTCCCTGGCGGCTCAGGCGGCAACCACTGCCGCCGCCTCCACCCTCCTCCCTCCCCCTCCTCTCCCCCTCGCCGCCGCCGGAGGGTCGCACCGGAAGCCCGGTGGACCCGGTGATGGCGGCGGCGGGGCGGCCCTCCGGCGGCGCGGGCAGATCCAAGGCGAAATCCTAGGCGGGCGGCCGGCGGCGGCGGCACGGCGGGCGGGCGTCTCGTCGACGGCCGGCAGGCGGAGGATGTACGGCGGATCTGGGCGCCTCGGCTAGCGGGACCGGTTTGACCGGTTTGGGAGCTCTTTTAGAAGTGACACCTCACTCAAAATTGATAAATGTATATGCAGGTTAAATGAAAAGTAGCTGACAGGCACATAGAATATGTGTACTGAATACATCTCGATATATAAATATTTATACATGGTAATCCCTGCATACTGTGTGTACAACAATTTTTTTCAGAATTGAAAGTAGTTCTTTTTTTTACAGAATCTGTGCTTATTAATTGCACCATGATCAAGTCTATTGATTATGTCATGTTCATGGCTAACAAAACTAAACAATGGAGCACCGTATTTCTTCCTGACAGATTTAGGTCATCACCACCCTTGCGTGCTATTTGTGCCAAAGGCCGAAAACCCTTCTTACTCGAAGACGGATTTCATCTGTAATTTATTCCTAATGGATTATGCACAGGTATCCAGTGGATACTTTGCAGCATGGTATCTCAGGTTCCGAATTCAGATGATCTGCCGGATTTCGAGTTCGTGGCCGTTTAAAGTGGGTCAGGGCTGGTCTATATGGAAGTATTGGCCGGGTAAGAAGGGGGAAGTAACATGGTGTGACTTGGTCGTGGTGGTATTTGCTACTAATTCATCAGATTTGGGAAGAAATTCCAAGGTCTGATCTTAATTGGTTGAACCTGGCAGTGACCTTGTTGAAGGCATTGTTTGGATTAAGATGAATTACTCCCTCGTGAAAACATTTGATCTGGCCTTAATTGGTTGGGTAATTACAATGTCGGCATGTGCGCGTGTCGTTTCCTCGTTGGAGGCGTTGTATAGGGAGCCTACTCCATAGTCCAAGAGTTGTTAGTTTGCTAGGTCATGGTACTCTCATTTTTTATTTTTTTTTCATTGGCTGTGTGCATCTTAGTTATGCAGAGGCCAGGTTGGATCTTATATAATTGTATCATCTCGATGTAATTATCTAAGATCAATAAAGCTTCCCTTTTCCAAAAAAAAAACTTTGTGTTTGTTTGTTCATGAGGAGTCTGTTCACCTGAATTTTCTTCTCGATGCAAAACTGCAAATCTCTGCTCCTAATAATTAAGTCCTGTGGAACCGTGTCCGCACTCTCCATCACTCCACCAATCCCCCTCCGCCTGCGATCCTCTGACCGTCAAAATCCGATCCTACACCTGAGATAACTCCACGCCCCCACCCCCGCGCCCGCCCCCGCCCGCATCTGAGATCACGCGAATGACGCGATGCAAGACCCTCGACCCTCCCCTCCGCCTGTCTCTCCACCCTCGCGCGGCCACGCGCCCCACGCACGCATACTGCACCCAACCCTTAGCAGACCTCCCCGCGGCGGAGCCCCGTGCAGTCTCCGGGGGCGCGGAGCCCTCCGACCCCTTCGTGTCCGCCTCATCCTCTTCCTCCTCGTCGTCTTCTTCGTCGTCCTCGGCGAAGATCATTCGCCGGCGGGTATCGATGTGGTCCTGCTCGCCCGCACGGGCGGCGACTGCGTGGGAGCGACGGATCAGGCACCAGGCGCCGAGTGGCTGGACCTGGACTACCACTTCCTGACCCATGGTAAGCTTCCTGCTCGTGCTCGGCGACTGTGCAGTTCGCCTGGGCCTCCATCGCCAGGAACGTGCCCGCGTCGAGGTGCCGGAGGAGCTGTTCGCGAACGCCGGCGCGGTCATCGGCGCCCAGGTGAGAGACCTGAGGCTGTTACTCATAGTAAGTAAAGGATAATCTTGCTGCTGCTGAACTGAACAACATGTCTGAATTTCTTCAGTGAGACTATTGCATTTGCAGCAGCGTTAGATTGAGCACTTGATGAATTGTCCATGGATGTGTGATTTTTTTTGTCAGGTGATCAGTGGGTTCTTCTCGGCCGCCATCATCGGGAGCTTTTGCAACTTCCTGACCGTCATCTACATCGGTAATCCAGAGAGTACATGCATAACACTTTTTCTCTGAAGAAAGTAAGACTGAAACTTTTTGTTGATTTGTCTTGAAAAATCACTTGGCCAGAAGTTTTAGAAGTGACACCTCACTCAAAATTGATAAATGTATATGCAGGTTAAATGAAAAGTAGCTGACAGGCACATAGAATATGTGTACTGAATACATCTCGATATATAAATATTTATACATGGTAATCCCTGCATACTGTGTGTACAACAATTTTTTTCAGAATTGAAAGTAGTTCTTTTTTTACAGAATCTGTGCTTATTAATTGCACCATGATCAAGTCCATTGATTATGTCATGTTCATGGCTAACAAAACTAAACAATGGAGCATCGTATTTCTTCCTGACAGATTTAGGTCATCGCCACCCTTGCGTGCTATTTGTGCCAAAGGCCGAAAAACCCTGAAGATTATAGCGAGTGTTTCATGCTTGGTCTGGTCATTTGTTCTGTACTGCACAAACACTACAAGTATTTGATGGTGGTCTATTTGAAGACCAGGTTCAATCCTATGGCAAGCGGTGGTTTATCTTTGGTCTTGCGCATTTATTTCCATGAGGATGTCCAGGTATGCGCCTACCACCATCCACAACTCATCTGGCAAAGGCTGAGGAAATTAATCAGTCCAATTTGAAAAATGGCTCTCCTGCTTATGCATCTGCTATATCAGAAACGGATCTGCCAGAAATTGTAAGTATTGGGTAAATAGTAGTAGTATCTGTTTGAAGCAAGCATACCAACAAGGTACTCACTGCTTTAATTCCGATGCAGGTTCAGGTTATTCGATTATGTCGAGATGGTATCCACAAGGTGGTTGAATTACTGCAGCAGAAGTTTCCAAATGTTTCAAAGTTGCAGCTGAAC
>OAMR01000714.1:479429-489446 GCA_900205405.1 Echinochloa crus-galli | reverse complement strand
ACAGCGCGAAGGTGGCGCCACCCCCGGGCGACACGCGGTCCAGCGGGCTCGTCGGCGACGGGAGGCCGTCGGACTTCCATTGCGTTGCATGTAGGAGAAGAATCTGACCGGTGGGGCCAGGGATAAAATCGACATTTCATCACGTTTCTCTCTCCTTCTTGGCTGGAAAATAATATTTTATTGGCTACGATGTGTTCCAGCAAATTGGCACAAAAGTACAGTGTCCCTCAGCCTATTAAACGGTCAACGGTGTGTTTCAGCAAACGAGCTGCATTTCGCGTATCCTGTAGCAAATTTTCCTTTAAACCCTATTTATTTGAACCCAAACCATTTGCAGGGCGACGGAATCTCGATGAAGCAACTCGTCCGTAGACGTCTTTATCTCGCCGCACTTCACCACCCACCCCAAACCACCACCACCACACACCAATCCAACCCAAACCACCACCACCACACACCAATCCAACCCAAACCACCACCACCACACACCAATCCAACCCAAACCACCACCACCACACACCAATCCAACCCAAACCACCACCACCACACACCAATCCAACCCAAACCACCACCACCACACACCAATCCAACCCAAACCACCACCACCACACACCAATCCAACCCAAACCACCACCACCACACACCAATCCAACCCAAACCACCACCACCACACACCAATCCAACCCAAACCACCACCACCACACACCAATCCAACCCAAACCACCACCACCACACACCAATCCAACCCAAACCACCACCACCACACACCAATCCAACCCAAACCACCACCACCACACACCAATCCAACCCAAACCACCACCACCACACACCAATCCAACCCAAACCACCACCACCACACACCAATCCAACCCAAACCACCACCACCACACACCAATCCAACCCAAACCACCACCACCACACACCAATCCAACCCAAACCACCACCACCACACACCAATCCAACCCAAACCACCACCACCACACACCAATCCAACCCAAATCCAACCCAAACATATGAACTCGTAATGTAATAACTATTAGCCAAACTATGGTTACAACCCAATAAGAACCCGTTTTAAAAAAATATAATATAGATTCTTGTCACACTGCTTTACACAGAGGAGCTGCTAGGTATATTGAGTCATCTCCAATAAATTTCGGTCAATTTCGATAAAATTTTATAGTGTGAACGCGATGTTTTAATTCTAGGGTCCGGCTCTTGACATAGGTCTAGCAACACTGCTTTGCACAGAGGAGCTGGCAGGCATACTAAGTTATCTCTAACAAATTTCGGTCAATTTCGATAAAATTTCATAGTGTGAACGCGATGTTTTAATTCTAGGTTCCGGCTCTTGACATGGGGCCCACGTGTAGGTCTAGCCACACTGCTTTGCACAGAGTAGCTACCAGTTATACTGAGTCATCTCTAATAAATTTCAGTCAATTTCGATAAAATTTTATAGTGCGAACGCGAGATTTTAATTCTAGGGTCTAGCTCTACACAAAGAACCCATTTCAATCCAACCCAATCCAACCCAACCCATATTTACACGGAATCTACTCCACCCCACCTCATTAACTAATATAACCCATTTCAACCCACTACAATACACTCCACATCAAAATCCAACCCATTAAACCTAGGGAAAATCTGCTACAGGACACGCGAAATGGAACTCGTTTGCTGAAACACACCGTTGACCGCTTAATAGGCTGAGGGACACTGCACTTTTGTGCCAATTTGCTGAAACACACCGCAGCCAATAAAATATCATTTTCCAGCCAAGAAGGAGAGAGAAACGTGATGAAATGTCGATTTTGCCCCTAGCCCCACTGGTCAGATTCTTCCCCTCCCCAACGCCCGCGCTGCCGCGCGTAGGCGGTCCACCCACCGCAGCGCCGGGAAGAAGTCGCCGGCGCAGGGCGCGCCGCTCGCCGTGAACGTGTCCTCCACGATCCCCTGGAACCAGCGCACGTTGGCGCGGCGATCGACGGCGCGAGTGGCGAGGCGGGACACCGAGAAGATCTCGGTGGAGAGGAAGCGGCGGACCCGCAGCGGGCGCGATGGCGGGCTCCGCCGGCCGCTCCCCCTCACCGCGCCCAGTCGTCGCTGGGGGATGCCGACCCGGACACGAGCTTTGCATCGCCAAGCCGAAGCTCCTTCGCCCATCTTCGCCGCCATCGCACCGTCGGAGGAGCTCCGCCTCGGGAAGTCGCCGCCGCCGGAGATTGGCTTCGGAGTTTGGCCGATTCGGTCGTCGTCGGAGGGAATGGACACTACCATGGGATCCGCGTCGCCGCCGTGCACCTTAGCGTCGCTGCCATAGGCCCCCTTCTCCCCCTCCGCCTGCGCGCAGCAGCCCCCGTCTCGCTCCCCGCGCGCCGCCTCCCTGACTCCAGAGCGCCGGGAGTTCCGTCTGCGGGCCATTGTGGCGGCGAGGCACGGGAGCGACGGGCGGAGCTCGTTCCCGCGCGTCAGAGGCGGAGGCACCGCCGCAGATGGCCTCGGCTGCGGCCGGAGCAGCGACGTCGGCGCCGGGCACGGGAGCGCAACCGGCGACCACGAAGTACTCCAGCGGGAGGTCCATCCGGGCGATGCCCTTGAAGTGGAGCATGAGCTCCGGCGGCACCATGGACTTGGCGCCCTCCGGCAGCGCGAAGGTGGCGCCACCCTCGGGCGACGCGCGGTCCAGCGGGCTCATCGGCGACGGGAGGCCGTCGGACTTCCATTGCGTTGCATGTAGGAGAAGAATCTGACCGGTGGGGCCAGGGATAAAATCGACATTTCATCACGTTTCTCTCTCCTTCTTGGCTGGAAAATAATATTTTATTGGCTACGATGTGTTCCAGCAAATTGGCACAAAAGTACAGTGTCCCTCAGCCTATTAAACGGTCAACGGTGTGTTTCAGCAAACGAGCTGCATTTCGCGTATCCTGTAGCAAATTTTCCTTTAAACCCTATTTATTTGAACCCAAACCATTTGCAGGGCGACGGAATCTCGATGAAGCAACTCGTCCGTAGACGTCTTTATCTCGCCGCACTTCACCACGACACCAACAAACCTCTGAACCATGTCGCCGTACATACATAGGTGAGGATATCATCTATTTCCTTGCATTGAAAAACCATTCTGCACTTCGTGTATTATACCACCGCCCACCTGACCTGTTGTTCTGAGCCACGGTCTTTACTACGTGGCAAGAAATGTTATTTGTCTTGCACCAAAACCTGAATAGCAAAGCTCCAAAATACAATAAGAACTCTTATGCTGATCTCAACATGGCACATGCGTACATATATGTTCAATGTCTTATGTTTGCTTGCATGTGCTTGGCGTACAGAACCACTGTACATGCTAGTAAGCATACATCGATTAGTAGATACCACATGAGAACCACCATCATATTATCTCCCCACCTGCATTTTCAGGCCAGCCATTACTGCTGGCGTGGGATCCTCTGTCTCCAGATATGGCCATATCTGTTCGACTGTTCCAGCCTCTTTCTTCCCAACACCTTCTCAGTGACTAGCAATTTAAAAATGACTTTGTCTAAAAAAACAGCAAGCAGATGGTGACCATGCATTCATGTTTCTGCAAATTTATCTATATTTGCGTAGATCAAAAGCTTTGCAATTTTTGGGTGATGACATAGCCTACTAGCGCTTATCTCCTTTTTCTGCCGGAGTTCCAAGCAGAGCAGTTATGAAGTAGTGAGATATAAGGGGCCATGTCATCAATTATGGAGAGGCATGTGAGCAAGATCTGGAAGGAGGCCAGGTTGCTATGGCAGATCGCCTTCCCAGCGATCCTCACCGAGGTGTTCCAGTTCTCCATCGGATTCGTCACCACCAGCTTCGTCGGGCACCTTGGGGATGCCGAGCTCGCCGCGGTCACCGTGGTGGAGAACATCATGGAGGGCTTTGCCTTCGGAGTCCTGGTAAGTATGAACTCACCACAACAGAATTCTAGTAATATAATCTTAGCAGGATGCTCACAGACATATTGTTCATGTGCCGTGGAGCGCGTGCAGTTCGGCATGGGCAGTGCGCTGGACACGCTGTGCGGCCAGGCCGTCGGCGCCGGGCAGCTGGACATGCTGGGCATCTACACGCAGCAGTCGTGGCTCGTCTGCGGCGCCACCGCGCTGGCGCTCACGCCGGCGTACGTCTTCACCTCGCCGATCCTGAGATCTCTCCTCCGGCAGCCCGCCGACGTGTCCGCCGTCGCCGGGCCGTACGCCCGGTGGGCGATCCCGCGGCTGTTCGCCCACGCGATGAACTACCCGCTCCTCAAGTTCTTCCAGACCCAGAGCAAGGTCTGGGCCGTGACCGCCATCTCCGGAGCGTCACTGGCCGTCCATATCGCGCTCACTTACGTCGCCGTGAGGCGGCTGGGGTTTGGGCTGCGAGGGGCTGCCGTTGCCGGCAACGTTTCCCACTGGCTCATCGTTGTCGCGCAGTTCGTTTACATGGCGCAAGGCGGGTTTCCTGACGCGTGGAAGGGATTCTCCGTTCGTACGTTGAAGAACCTTGGCGCATTCGTCAAGCTCTCGCTCGTGTCAGCCATCATGATCTGGTTAGTAGTGCTTCGATCTTTTACAAAAAAAATTCCATAAAAAACCACAGTTCATCACAATATATGCCACTGGAATTGTGTTGATGAAAATATTAGTCAACAAGGTGCTACTTGTCAGATCTCGTGATCCCTGTTTGATGAACTCGAGCCATATTTGTTGGCCAACAAGTTCCATTAGGATCCAATTGCCGCAAAAAGTGGTTGAAGAGCACACAAGCTTGGCAAAACTTGTTTCTGAATTTCTGCAACAAGGCTCTGTTTGGTACTCTGAGAATTCACATTTGCACATTTTGTCCCAGTTTTAGTTACAGAATCTCTTTCCAGTAGCATATATCGAATGTGTATGCAATTACAATTCGTGAGGTTTCATTCATTTTCCGTTTTGTGTAATGAATACGTAGCTTGGAGGTTTGGTATTACGCTGCATTGCTCATTCTTGTTGGTCTCCTGAAGAATGCTAAACTCCAACTTGATATCATGTCAATTTGGTAAGTGATCCTAATCATCATACATATGTTTAGCTGATACAGAACACAGCATGAGCAGTCAGGATTAATTATTCTTACTAATAACAGCATCAACTATGAGTTCTGGACCATGATGGTCGCCCTGGGCTTCAGCACAGCAATCAGGTACACAAGAAAAATTAGAGATTCAACCCAATACTTGTATAGATGTGACAAATCCCTGTTTTCATCTGCATAATTATGTGCATGTTTCAGCGTGAGGGTGTCGAATGAGCTGGGTGCAAACAGGCCCAAGGCAGCACAATTCTCGGTTGTTGTTGCAGTATCAACATCAGTCTTCATCGGAGCAATTTTCATGGCCGTCTTCCTCATTTGGAGGACTAGTTTGCCAAGGTTCTTCACTGATAGCGAAGAGGTGGTACACGGAGCCACCAGATTAGGGTATCTTCTCGCTTTGACCGTCTTTATGAGCAGCATCTGGCCTCTACTATCAGGTACTACTAACAAAGAAATAAATCATTTAACATGCTTACTTCATTTGTTCTCCAAATCCGAGTGCGGGTCCTTGGAATAATTGATTGTGTGAAAATGTTTCAAACTCTTATTTTAACTGATTGCAGGTGTGGCGGTAGGATCAGGGTTGCAAGTGCTTGTGGCATTCATAAACGTTGGCTGTTACTACTTGGTGGGCATTCCGTTGGGGGTCCTGTTTGGCTTCAAGCTAAAACTCGGTACACTGGTAAGATCAGCCGAACGATGGGCATTCATCATACCATCGACAACCATGTATGTTGATCGTAAGCAGTGTTCTTGTACATATTGCATGACTTTTTTTTAACTTTGCAGGGTGTATGGATTGGCATGATGACAGGGACGTTACTCCAAATAGTCATACTTCTTTTCATTATCATCAGAATGAAGTGGGAGAGACAGGTACAATGTGCTTCTGTTAATACAGTTGTACTAAAGGGATTTAACACAAAACCTACGAAGTGATTCACCATTGATGTCTGAAATATTGCAGGCCATGCTGGCTGCTGAAAGGATTACAGAGTGGGGAGGAAAGAATGAAGACCGGGAATTGATGGCATCTGTAAATATAAATGATCAACAGATAGGCAAATAGTAAAAATTAAGGCACGTACAACAGCAATAACGGCATGTTTGGTTCCGCGGCCAAACCAGCTGGGCACTTCTTGTCAAAAAAAAAAACAGCTGGGCACCGATGCCTTGACCGGGGCTCCAACTTGCCGCCTTCATCCCTCTATAAATAGAGGTATTCATCCTCCGTTTCAAGCACACCAAGGTCCAAGGAGCTCATTTATTCACTCTCTATAGTAGAGTTAGGATAGTTTAGTTCAGCGTTAGAGTCGAGTCGAGTTTTACTTCGATGTTCCAAAATCATCTTCACAAGCTCTGATATAAGCTCTTGTATCTTTTATTTTTTCCTTTTATAGAACTTTGAGGTCAGACCTAAGGACCGGTAACCCATCAGGGAATACCGAAGTGGTTGATTTGTAGAAAGAATATCGTCGAGTCGAGTAGCTTGATGGTGATACAAGACGCAAGGTATAGACAGGATCAGGCCACAACCACAGAAAACGTTTGTAGCAACGGTTAGAAATACATTTCTAGAAACGGGCAGTCCGCCCGTTGTTAACACCAAAAATTGACACCAGGAAGAGGCTGACATGTGGGCCGGATTTGGTGAAAAAGATAAACATCGTTCAGCTAAGAAAGCTTATCTTCAAGAACGATTCGGCAAAGGCATTCTGCGGTCGGGAGTCCATCGCCGATTCGGCAAGGGAGTTGCTCTATGGAAAGCATTCGGGACGCATGATGACGTGGATTGAATACAAGGAAAGAGCCGATTGATAAAGAATGCGAGATGAATACGGCACTTCGACGTATTTCTTTGGAAATAAACGTTTTGTAATCGTAGTCGACTAATGCGGGAATGAACCACATATTACTATATTGGTAACTCCTGAAGTACATCTCAAACCAGATATGAAGTCTATAATGTAGTTATGTTATGTCAACCTGTAAGGCTGTAACTAAAAAACTGACTCGGTCATGAGGTAACACTGGTACCAGTAGTATATCTCCAGGAAAGACCATAGCCAGCTTTATATATAAAGCATCCTCCAAAGGATACTGGGATTACCAGTTTACAATAAAGCACACACCGCTCGAAGAACAGCATCCAACAAACCCGTAACAGGACTCTCTAGGCCGCGCGCCAGAGATAGGAAGACACTACTCGCGACGAACAAACTAAAGGGCCATGAGACCATTACAAATCGACTGGACCCGACCTTCCGCGTAGCTGATTTTATTGTTGAACATCGGATTGATGATATCATCTAATTAAATACCGATCTTTCATCATGATGACGTCATGCGGTCGGCAGTATGCTTTCTTACGCGCTCTGCCGAATATGCTGTGAGTGCCTGTATTGCCGACAGATAGCTTGTTCATAGCTATATGCCGATCAAGATTGGCCTTGCAAGCCGTAGAGATGGAACTGTCTGGTATCATCCGGCATGTTCCAGGTTTTATATCTAAACATTTTTTCTTCCTTTGTCAGTTTCAGGGAAAATTGACTGGCACGCTTACAGGATTCAGACGATCGGGCACGTGTGAAGCCAGCTGATTCGGCTTGCTGTGTGCTTGGCGTGAGAAGCCGATTTTGCGTCAACACACTTTTTGGCACGCCCGGTGGGACCACAAGCTTTGAAGATGCCTGATTTAAAGGATATTATGGACGTTACTCTTGAAGAATTGCCTGAGGAGCATCAACAGATGGTGAAAACTGCTGCAGAACAATTCATCAAGAAGTGTTTGCTGTCTTTTGCCAAGAACAGGAGTGGTGCACCGTTTCTCAAGACAGACCTGCCAAGAGTTTTACTGCCTGGACAATCTGATCTTAATGAAGAAGAAGAAAGGGAGAGGTTCTCTGGTCTGTTATACAAAGCTCTGGGAGATACAATGACCAATCATAACGCTGCATTCTTGAACAGCTTTAGATGCATAATGATCAGCATTTTTGGTCAACAAGTGGACAAGCCTTTTGAACAAGCATATGGGCAAGTTGGTGGACCAACATATTTTAATGTTCAAAAACCTCATGGTAAAGGAGCTGCTGAAGAAACTGGAACTTCTGGTTCCAAGGGTGCGAATGGTCAACCAGTTCAACAAGATCCTCAGCAAGCAATACCAAAACCTCGCACATATGGTGAGGCGGCATTCGGCACCACAGCAAATCCACCTGCTTCTGCTTACAAGATATCTCCTTTGAATAACAGGTTGCAGAGGGATATGTATGGGAATGGATATACAGAATTCATGGATTATAATGCTATTGATGCTCTTCCGAATCCTGGATATGCTAATACAGGAATGTCCATTGGAAGGCCAGGAAATCAAGATGCCAATGTTGACCTCATGGTACAAAAAATGGCCGATGTGTTGCAAAATCAATTCGGTCTGAAGCCCAAAAATCAGGGGTACATGTACTCCTCTCCTTTCCCAGAATGGTACCAAAGAGTGTCATTGCCTAACAGAGTCAAGGTTCCTACAGAATTCACTAAATTCTCAGGGCAAGATGATACTAGCACTGTGGAGCATATAGCTAGATACTTGATGCAGCTTGGAGAAGCCTCCGCAGATGAAGCCTTTAGAATCAGATACTTTCCTTTGTCCTTGACAGGTCCAGCATTTACATGGTTTGCTACTTTGCCTGCTCAATCAATTTGTACTTGGAAGGATCTGGAGCAGAAGTTCCATGCTCATTACTATACTGGCAGCACTGAGAAAAAGTTGGTTGATTTAACTAGCTTGAGGCAGAGAAATAATGAAACACCTACAGAATTCCTCAGGAGATTTAGGGAAACCGTAAGCATGTGCTTTTCTCTGAACATACCTGATGATCAATTGGCTGGTATGGCTGTAGCTGGGATGCTGCCTGCAATTCGTGAAAAGTTATTCGGGATGGAGTTTGAAGATCTGGGTCAGTTGTCACAAAAACTGGCATTAATGAGTAACCAAGCATATGGTTTCAAGAAGGATGGTAGATTTGCCAAACAAAATGATGTGGCCGACATTTACAACCAATTCCTCGAGAGAGCAGATCAAGGGGATGAGTATGAAGATAATGAAGAAGTGGCTGCAGCAGAAATAGTGTGGGGCAAAGAGCCGATTACTGTGAATCAAAAGTGGGTCAAGCAGACTAAAGGTGCTTATGATTTTGATGTAACCAAAGCAGACAAATTGTTTGATTTCCTTGTGAAAGAAGGCCGAATCAAGTTACCAGAGGGGCATTCCATGCTTCGGCCGGATGGAGTAAGAGACAAAAAATATTGTGGATTCCACGACAGAAACTCTCATTCCATCAATGAATGTAGAGTCTTTAGAATGAGGATTCAAAAGGCTATACAAGAAGGACACTTGAAGTTTGATAACAAGATGAAATTGGATAGCAATCCGTTCCCTCAGAATATGGTTGGGTTTTCAATCAACATGGTGAATTCTGTTGCACCTGAAGAAAAAGGGAAGATGAAAGTTTTAACTTCAGAAAAGGCAAAACAAAGTGGCTCAGTTGATCCCACTCGGCAAGTCACGATTGAACAGATTCACAAGAAAGATCCTCGTGCCCCGAATTGTCAATTTGAAATTGGGAAGTCCTCTAAGCCTAGAGTCACTTCACGTATTCTTCTCAACAAATGGCAACGACAGCAAGAAAAAGAGCGCCACCAGATGCGTAGATATGAAGAAGAAAGGTACAGAAAAGAGCAAGAAGAATTTGCACGGGAACAGGAACGTGCACATTGAGATTGTGCTTTCTTCAGACATTGCTGGAACGAGGGTTTAAAGTTGCCTACATGGAATAATTGCCCTGAATGCAACGATAGACATGATGAATATAGACAGGATCTGTCTCTTATACACATCTAGATGTGTATAAGAGACAG
>OAMR01000714.1:324774-472630 GCA_900205405.1 Echinochloa crus-galli | reverse complement strand
ATGTATTTTTGTACATTCATTCAGGTTTTATATCTAACATTTTTTCTTCCTTTGTCAGTTTCAGGGAAAATTGACTGGCACGCTTACAGGATTCAGACGATCGGGCACGTGTGAAGCCAGCTGATTCGGCTTACTGTGTGCTTGGCGTGAGAAGCCGATTTTGCGTCAACACCCGTGCTCGCTTTTTACAGCTAGAAATAGCGCGTTTGCGGGCGCGGGCGTTGAACCCGTGGCTAGAAATAGATTTGTAGGCCCGGATCATGACGTTAACCGCGCCTACAAATTAATTTAAAAAACAAAAAAAACCACCCGTTAAAAAAAAGGAGAGAGAGCAGTTTCACTACAGGAGCGGGTGAGCCCTCCACCCGTTGCATCAAATGAATTTTCAGGGGTGGGTCTGCCTGCCACCTGCCTCTAGAAATGGACCCTGTTAGCAGCAACGGGTGACCCCCTAGCTCGGCTTAGCTAATGTATTAGTAACCACGGGCCAAATGTTACAGTACTCCCCTCGTTCTCTAGCCACGGCTCGGTTTCACACCCACGTCTAAAAAAAGGAGCCGCATCTACAAGCCGTTTTTATGGTAGTGGGCTCTCCGAAGGTATAATACCCTACATCCTATCACGTGATGTTTGTATTGTTTGTGCTCGGCAAAGTTTCATAAAGCTAAGGCGAGCTTTGTGGTTATAATGGTTGGGATACCCTCGAAGGGTTGATCTAGGCCGCCTTATAACACTTACATCTCTTATTTACTTAAATTGTAAATCAATTGAAATTCCGTTGCTAAAAACATGCAAGGGTGGACAAAATTACTTGAAAACTGTACATACTATTGTATTGCTTATATGGAAAACTAGTGCCCCCGCTCTAGCTTCGCCCCTGACTTGTTCGATTGATGCATGCCGATGACCGGCCCGTTGTGAATTGTCAATTGTACCTGATGAAGGTGTGCTAGAGCTTGTGAACTGCTGCTACTAAAGTCGTCATTGCCAGTGTCAGTAATTTGGGTCGCTGCTAACGTCCTCCAATGGCCCTGCGCAAATGGCCCACTCCACACTTGTAAGTTGTAACGCGGACGTTCCGAGCGCCGGGAGGTCACGCCGCGGCGGCGAGCCGGCGAGGCGGCGACTGCTCCTGCTGCTGCGTGGTGTGGCGCCAGACCGTGCGCGGCGGCACGGTGCACGGGCCGGACGGCGCGAGGCCGACGAGATGCGTCATGCGTCGCCGTCTAGCTTGGACGGCCACTCCGCGGCGCACCAACATGCAGCAGCCCGGTGAGGTGTGGGACCGTGGTGCGACCGTGCCGAGAACGTTTCCGTGGGCCGCGACCGTCGTGTTCCGCGCGTCCTGCGCGGCGAGGCACGAGCACGATGCACGAAGAGGGCGCGCGCGGTCGGGGGTCTCTATGTAGCTTCCATTCACTTTTTAACCAACCTAGCTTAGGGCCCAATAAGGCCCAACTTCTCCTTCTTGTTCCTCCGCCCGCCATCTTCTTCCTCCGCTCGCCGCCGCCTCCGCCGCCCAGGCCGGCGGCTCCCGCCGCCGTGCCTCCCGCCCACCATCCGCCCTAGCTGCGCCGACCCCGCCGACGGCGTCTTTCTCCCTCCGCGCCGCACGACCGCCGCCCCCGCCCCTTCCGCCGCCGCCCGCCCGCCACCGCCCAACCCCGCCGCACGCCCCCGCTTCCTAAACCCGGTGGGCTGGCCGCCCCCGCGCCGCCGGTCACGGCCACGGACGTCCGACCCCGCACGGGCCGGCCGCTCCCGCGCCGCCTCGCCTCCGCCGCCGGCCGAACCGCACCGCCGCCGGTCCTCCGCCACCCCGACCACCTTCTTTTCCATGTCCGGAGGCCATTGGAGCCCCCACCCGGCAACCCCAGAAACCCTAACCTAATCCCGCCGGCCGCTGCGCCGGCCTCGCCCACCGCCCGCGGCCGGCGGCGCCCTCGCCGCCGTCCGCCCCCCCCGCCTCCCGCCCCTCCGCCGGCCAGCCCGCACCGCCCCGGCCATGCGCGCGGGCCGTCGGAGGAAAGAAGAAGAAGAAGGGGCGTGGGCCGTCGGAGGATGAAGAAGAAGTGATCGGACGATTTATAATTGTAGCACGAATCTCAAACATTGGAAGCCAGGTGGTCCAAAAAACTTGTGGAAGCTATATAGGGATTCCGCGCGCGGTCGGCAGGCCTGTGGGCTGCTGGCAGGTGAGCACGCGAAGGGCTTTCTGGCTCGGCTTTGAGGCCCATGTCCATAGTATATTGTACAAGAAGCCCAATGGAAATTCGTCCACAGAAGTTGCTGCATCACTGCTTTTCAGTTTAAACGTCCGCTCCGCTCGGCGCGTGATCCTGTGATCTTTCAGGAACCTGAACAACAAGGCAGGCATAAATGCACAGACAGGGTCGTTCGGAGATCAAACTGCACCACCACTTTCTTCCTCTCATAGTCTCATTTCCTTTCTTCCCAGCACAATCAAACATCAGAAGTATATCAGAAGTTCAGAACCCACGCTAGATAGCAAATCTGTTGTATCTCAACAGCCTGCAAACAGCTGTACGACGTGAATAATCATCAAGTACAATGACAAGCGTGGCGTGATTCTCCCAAACATTCTTTGCCCTGGCTCTCGTCGCGGAATTTCAGTCTGCAACTGCCATGTAGTTCTTCTACCAGCTAGCTGTAGACTCGTAAAGCGTTCTTCTTAACATTTCCAGTGTGATCTGGCCGGTCAGGTACAATGTACCTCCAGTGAACATTTTGTCTTGATCAGACGTCGCAACTGCCTTCGCCCTGGTATGGCATTTGGCAATTGGCATACGCCATTTCCATTCGCATACCAACAACACACATGCATCTATACATTCAGACGAATACCCTCTTCCTTAACTGTTCGCGTCTTGTATGCCATTATGGCCAGACCCAACTGACAACCACCAACCCGTAGGCCTCAAATGTGTAAATAATGCGACTCGATTGCCAATCCCGGGCAGATAGAGTATTGCCAAACTCGAACAGAATCCCGGGATGACGGTTTCGATCCAAATTCGATGAATTCTTTTTTTTTTGAAATGCAAATTCGATGAATTCTACTTACGGCGAACACGCTCTCATATGGGCGATGGTACTGGCACTCTGACAGTGCTATAGGTGGTAACGGATCATGTTCCGTTTGTTCCTTCATAATCTAACTTAGCCCTAACAAAATTTAGCTCAAAAACTAGTATTATTTTAGCTCGGCTTTAATCCGCCCCGATCTAGTATAAAAGTGAGGGCCCTTTACCACCCCTAGACAGTGCCTCAGCCTCCATGATTTGAAGTCTCGTTTCGAACACGGAAGGTATCTACAATATCGTTGTGGATTTTTCGAATAATTCCTTTGCTTGGCTTAATTATTAGAAACAACGACGCGTGCTTAGAAGTGGTGCTCGTTGTACAGTGACTGAACCACCCATCAGTTCCGAGATCAGATGTGGCCACCACGTAATAGGCCGGGTTTGCCAAGTCAGCATTCATTTCATACACAGCTTCATTTGCAGGTCATGATCGCACAGTTGATGATCCAGGACCGAGCATTGGAGACCATGTATTCTCATCGCAGGTAGATAGGCAGGGGCATCTCTATTGACCGCGACGTAGAAATTAGAACCGATGGATCCGCATCCGCCAAAGAATATCACCACGTGTGTATACTGATTCCTTCTCAAGCTGCCTCTTACAGTACCTCTCTGCATGCATGCAGGGCACTCCTCCGTCTGTAGCGAGTAGTTGTTGAGCATAAGCAACAGCTACCATTATTTCCACCTTGAAACTGTCAGATGTACTGTACGTAACACTCCGGTCCAGCGCCTGTCGACGTGGCGGAACCATTTCGGCAAGCTCTCTCACAAAATTAAGCAACAACGACCCCCTCCGTCTCTTACTTTACTGTGTCTGTTGTACACAGCCAAAAATAGTTTATTAACTGCATGCTGTTATTATGCAAGGTCTGAACGCGATCTGCCACACCAGCCAGGCAACCACTATCACTGTTAGCCAGCTGGTTAGATTTATGTCCCGTTTGGATTGGATCAGACCGCCAATTGTTAGCTAGTCGAAGAAAGCCAACTAATAGATTTTTATTTGCTGCAATTTTGTGAGCTCTGTCTCGTCTGATTGTCTGAATTCTTCAGCTTATAGTTAAACATTTATCTGAACGAAGCCATCAAATAGTTGTTTTTTATTAGCTAGACAGTTAATTTTATACTCCTGCTAATAGTTAGCAACAATTAGCTCTAGAAACGATTAGATAGTAACTCTTGATCTAGTATAAAAGTGAGGGCCCTTTACCACCCCTAGACAGTGCCTCAGCCTCCATGATTTGAAGTCTCGTTTCCAACACGGAATGCATCTACAATCGTTGTGGATTTTTCGAATAATTCATTTGCTTCGTACGGGTCTGAGATGCTGATCTACGAGGGCTTAGTAGAAACAACGACGCGTGCTTAGAAGTGGTGCTCGTTGTACAGTGACTGAACCACCCATCAGTTCCGAGATCAGATGTGGCCACCACGTAATAGGCCGGGTTTGCCAAGTCAGCATTCATTTCATACACAGCTTCATTTGCAGGTCATGATCGCACAGTTGATGATCCAGGACCGAGCATTGGAGACCATGTATTCTCATCGCAGGTAGATAGGCAGGGGCATCTCTATTGACCGCGACGTAGAAATTAGAACCGATGGATCCGCATCCGCCAAAGAATATCACCACGTGTGTATACTGATTCCTTCTCAAGCTGCCTCTTACAGTACCTCTCTGCATGCATGCAGGGCACTCCTCCGTCTGTAGCGAGTAGTTGTTGAGCATAAGCAACAGCTACCATTATTTCCACCTTGAAACTGTCAGATGTACTGTACGTAACACTCCGGTCCAGCGCCTGTCGACGTGGCGGAACCATTTCGGCAAGCTCTCTCACAAAATTAAGCAACAACGACCCCCTCCGTCTCTTACTTTACTGTGTCTGTTGTACACAGCCAAAAATAGTTTATTAACTGCATGCTGTTATTATGCAAGGTCTGAACGCGATCTGCCACACCAGCCAGGCAACCACTATCACTGTTAGCCAGCTGGTTAGATTTATGTCCCGTTTGGATTGGATCAGACCGCCAATTGTTAGCTAGTCGAAGAAAGCCAACTAATAGATTTTTATTTGCTGCAATTTTGTGAGCTCTGTCTCGTCTGATTGTCTGAATTCTTCAGCTTATAGTTAAACATTTATCTGAACGAAGCCATCAAATAGTTGTTTTTTATTAGCTAGACAGTTAATTTTATACTCCTGCTAATAGTTAGCAACAATTAGCTCTAGAAACGATTAGATAGTAACTCTTTATTAGCTAATAGATAGTTAAATTTTAGACTATTAATTAGGCTATTATCCTTCGAGTGACAGATGAGTTCGCCCTGTTTGTTTGGATTGTTTCCAACGAGCCAACAGTGTTTTTCTCTCAGCGAAAACCGGCGCCAGTCACTAGCCACCAACCAGCCAGCAGTGTTTTTCTCACAGTAAAAATGAGCGCCAGCCACCAGCCACTAGCCAAACGAACAGGACGTAAATAAATGCCACCTCATGATGGGCTCCATGCATGCAAAGATCAATTAATGATGTAGGGGTGCCAGGATCAATTAGCCGAGCAGCGATTTATAAAAACGGAGAAGACGGCTCCGACCAGACGGCTCGGCTTCATCACCCAGCGCGCTACATCTACGGGATTGTTCGGCTCGGGTGGTTGTTGGTCCATAGGCCGTGAGGTGGGGCCAGAGGGACACGCGTCGGGCGGTCACCACCTGCGGCATCAACATCCCGCGCTGCTAGTGATGCTAGGCGCCGCGCCGTGTCCGAACTGAGAATGTTTCTTGTGTGTGATGTGGCGTAATGGATTGAATAAATCGTGTGAATTTATCAGCGGATCGTGGCGCGGAGTGCTTAATTAATTGATTACCTTCGCCGATGGATGCATGTCGATTTTTTTTTTGAAACGAAATGGATGCATGTCGATCGGTCTATTTTGTGTTTGCATCGTGCAGCTGAGAGACGATGAAAGAGTGCTGCAGCGGTGCGCGTCGGCTTGCGGTCTACGCGCAGCTGTGTGGCTGTGTCGGGCTGTCGGCGAGTCCGATGGCCGGTGGTGTACGATTCGATGATCAAACCATGTTTGGGGAGGAGGGCCAGCCACTGCGGTCACAGTGTCCTGGTTGCAACGAGTGTAAGATCAGCTGGGAGCGATATGATCGCAAGTCATGATCGTACAGTTGATTCAGGACATAATCGCTAGTCATGTATTCTCACGTCGCAGTGATAAACAGGGCACCTCTCTGTTGACCGCGACGTAGAACCGATCGATCTGCCGAAAAATACCGCCACGTCTGTGCACTTGTTCCTTCTCATTTATTTCTCAGGTTGCCTCTTTATTTTCGAAGCGGCCGGGGCTCCCTGTTTATATCTCTCTGCAGGACGCTCCTCCGTCCGTAGCGAGTAGTAGTTGAGCATAAGCAATAGCTACAACAATTTCCACCAAGAAAACTGTCAGATGTAACCCCTCCGGCCGTCCAGGCGTCCAGTTCACGTCGACGTGGCAGGACCATTTCGGCAAGCTCTCTCACCAAAGTAAGCAACAACGACTCCATCTCGATCTTTACTGTTTCGCTTGTACAAAACCATGCATACTCAGAACTAATTATGCCATATCTAAGCGCAATAATCCTCTAGCTACTAAGACTGTTTGTTTCACTATCAAATTATATAATCTAGATTATAATTTAAGCGGTATGGTACAGTAAAAGCACATTCTTAGATCATCTTTGAACCACAAATGATTTATTATGATCTTTAATTATTATACTATCTATATTGCTCACAATCTAGTTTATATAATTTAACTGACAAACAAGCTAGGCCTAACAGTGTCAGTTAGGCAGTTGGATTATGTCCCCGTTGGATCCAGTCTGCTAATTGTTTAGCTGGTAGCCGGAGGAAGCCAGCTAATAGCTTTTTATTAGCAGATCTCTATTAGCATGATTATTAGCTAGAAAAGCCATGTAAACAGGATTTTACTAGGTGATACCCCGTGCGTTGCTGCGGGAATTTGTTATACAAAATTTTAAAGTGAGATGTGAAAGTATAAACACCAAAATGATTGCATTGTAACGTTCTTTAGTAAATGTTATACATAGAAGTATGACATGGCTTATAGTGGATAGTGATATGACGTATAGTGGATGATGACGTGGAATGGTTGCAGCATGTTGAGAGAAATCCAACCATGGCTTGTTAGTGGGTATTAATTATATAGATCAGTGGATACCAATTATATAGGTTATATAGATTGCTGGATATTATCTCAGGTGGCTATTAATCACAGTTAGGCTATTATCTAACAGTTTTGATCTAACAGTTAGGCTATTATCTCAGGTGGCCGGCCCGGCCACCAGCTAGACGTGCAGACGACGGCGTTTTACGTTTCGATCTATACGTATTGATTCGCCGCCAGATACCTGCAGTCCTACTCCATCAATGTTTTTGTACGCAATCGCTCGGTGTACTAGCTGCCACACTACAGATCCAGGCATCCAGCTCTTCTTGGTATAGTAGATCCCGCGCTTCCCGATATGGCCCAACAACGGTTTAAATCGCGTGCAGCTTCAAGTGAAATCTTCACCAACACCCGACGGCCGAACGGCTAATGATGCCGCTGCATGCAGCTAGTCAAATGTTAGCAGAGTCCGCTCACGCAACCGTACACACCCACTGCCCACACGCAAGAAGCGTTGCCTCTCCAACGGCGTGTCGACGCCTCCCTCTCCGCCTGAAAGCCCCCGAAGCCCCGAGCGCGCGCGCGGCGGCTCGATCGCCTATATATAAATACCACCCCCAGGGACGCGCTCCATCTCCATCCCGTGCACCACCGGCCCACACGACTCACACCTCGATCACCCTGTGCTTGCCTGCCTGCGACTCGCGCAGCCAAGAAGAAGAAGAAGATCACGATGGTGGCGAAGGCGGTCGCGGCGCTGGTAGCGGTGCTGCTGGTGGCGGCGGCGGCGGCGGACTGTGCGGCGGCGCAGGCGGAGTGCGACGCGGGGCAGCTGGCGGTGTGCGCGGCGGCGATCATCAGCGGCGCGGCGCCCACGGCGGCGTGCTGCTCCAGCCTGCGCGCGCAGGAGGGGTGCTTCTGCGAGTACGCGCACAACCCGACGTACGCCCGCTACATCAACAGCCCCAACGCCCGCAAGACGCTCACCGCCTGCGGCGTCGCCATCCCGCAGTGCTAGACGGTCTGATGCGCTAGCTGCTGGCCTCTCTGCGCGCGTGCGCACCTATCTGTCATGGCTTTTCCTTCTTGTGTGTGGTGATCATGTGTGTGTGATGTGGAATAAATTGTGTGATGAATGAACAGGTTGGTCGTGGAGTGCGTAGCTTGGCCGATTATTGATGCATGTCGATCGGTCTATTGTACGTATTTGTGCATTTGTGACTGGGATGAACTAGTGCTACTACTACGTGTTGATGAGTTGTTCTTGTTTTTATTTCTCAGTGTCACCGTACGGTCTTCCTTGCCAAAGATTACCATTTCATTGCAGTTACCAATCACGGTCTTCCTTGCCAAAGATTACCATTTTTTCATTTACCAACCGTCTTCCTGCCTAACAGAT
The DNA here is from genome assembly GCA_900205405.1 of Echinochloa crus-galli. Classification (NCBI taxonomy): domain Eukaryota; kingdom Viridiplantae; phylum Streptophyta; class Magnoliopsida; order Poales; family Poaceae; genus Echinochloa; species Echinochloa crus-galli. The sequence continues at coordinate 463,951 of OAMR01000714.1, read as the reverse complement.
CAAGCTAGCGTTACCCTGCCCATAAATCCATAATCGACGGAGTACCACTGTATAGTAACTTTTTTAGCAGTAATAACAGTGCAGCGCAAGGGTTTACCGCGGTACAGCGCAATGAATCTGTGCCGTTGTTTTGCTGCTGCAGTCTTTTAGAATCGTTATTTTTAGGAGTCTTTTAGAATCTTGTTTGACGTGAAGATGTTCATCTTTTAGAATTTTGTTGGTAGCGCCCGTGCCGGCGCTGCGAAGCATTAAGGCCTTTTCTAACCCCATGACTGGATGGTCACATAAGCTAAAAGATGATGTGTCAAACGAGTTAATAAAAAAAAAGAAGAAAATCGAGTCTTGTATGAGACATGGTTTCTACACATTATCCAAGACATAGTGAGAGGTAAGTGTCATTAAATTTGAGTTTGGAATAGTAGTGTTTGAGTTGGAGGGATAGTGTCTTGTACTAGTTCTTAATGATGTGGAGACTATGAACATCACTACCAGTGTCTTGTGTTGGGACTGCCCTAAAGCTTTCATTTAGAACCAAAACAGAATCTCGGTCGACTGTATACACAATATTGCGCTCCGTCCTGCGCCTTGCCGGTCACCAAGCATGCATCGCTCCTCTCGACTCCCCCGTTAATAACAGGTGTGGGAGCAGCCAGGCACCTGGACTTGGACGACTTCCTCCTACAGTCCTACGAAGCGCGCGACACACGGTGACTTGCCGTCGCCGCTCCCCGCCACCTCCTGCTCCCAGCCAGTGGCGGAGCCACCATATGGCGAGCCATGGCGGCCGCCATACCTTCCGCTGGCGACCCCTCCTGCTTGCTTGCCGAGCCACCATGGAGTTCACGCATGGAGTTCTTCTGTCCGGAGGAAGGAAGAAGAAGAAAACTGCTGCCTTTGAGAGTTTGGGCCATTAGCCCATTATGTTTTGAAAGTTGGGCCGTCACAATAGTATAGTACAATACACAGTCTGCTACCTCGTTGGCCCACTACCGAAACTAAAGAGGCAGCCTGCCTATTATTCCTCGACAAGGAATACGAAGTGACCAAGGTCTGCCCGTCTCTTTGCTACTTAGTAACATTTGATATTTTCATACAATTATGACTTATAAGGTGATCTCTAGTACATTCATACTATATTTATTTTTTGTTGCAACGTGATCTCTTGTTGTACATGTTTTTTATTAATAGATAGTAGAAGTTTCGCCATAGCTTAATTGTGATCCTGGCTTCGCCACTGCTCCCAGCGCCTCAGCCTCTCCTTCAAGGCTTCAACCATCGGTGGCCGCAGAGGAGCCCAAGTCGCCCGAGATCAGGAATCTGATTCTGGGCGTACGACCCCGGCTTCAGTGGATGGGAGCACACAGAGCAATGAAGGATCTGAAACCTATGTCCTCGTATGCCTGCGTCAAGCCTACGAAGTCACTGGATCCTGTCGGAGACGGAGTTTTCACGCTATCCAAAGGTATGCTCCTCTACCTCGGTGATCTGTCTCTTGGCTGAAGCACTTCGTCGAGCAGGTAAGAGGATGCGCACATGCTGACAATATAGATTAATGGCCTTTTGTCATCTTTAGTTGCAATTTTTTTCTTATACTGTCACAAAATCTATACGATTAGATCTAGCATTGCCTTTGATTCAGGCTTGACAGATTACATGGCTAATGCAAAGCTATCCTCACTATGGTACTCTGTAATAGTTTTGCACAAATAGAGGGGCTTTTTTTATAGGGAAAAGTTCATTTTACAATCTCCAACTATCACAGAAGTCCGATTTTCAACCTTGAACTACAAAACTGGATAACGAAGATCATCCAACTGCCAAAACCGTGCAAATTTAGCCCTCAGGGTGGTTTCGAAGGTGGTTCTGTATTTTGTAAAAAAATCAATTAGATATAAAAAATTAAAACTAATTTATCTTAAATCAAAAAAATATGAAACCAGTATCAAAAAATTTCTAAAAATGTAACCTATCTATTATTGCTCTATTTAAAATTTTAATTATTCAACAATAATAGGAATAACTATAAGCAACCAAATACTATGAACATGAAAAAATGGATCCGATTAACCAACAAATATAGTGACAATAGATAGGTTACATTTCCAAAAAACTTTTGATACCAATTTTATATTTTTTTAACTTAAAATAAATTACTTATGAATTTTTTTAGTTTAAATTTGAATACTTTTAATTTTAACAAAATGGAAAACCATCTTCAAAACCACTCGAAAGGCTAAATTTGCATGGTTTTGACAGTTGGATGGCCTTTGTTATCCGGTTTTGTAGTTTAAGGATGAAAATCGAACTTCTGTGATAGTTGGGGGTTGTAAAATGGACCTTTCCCTTTTTTATATACTTCAATAGATTGGTTAGTGAGTACTTATTCTGAATCAAACGGTGAATTTCTCGCTGACAACATATGAAGGGACCTAAGAGATCTGCTTAACTCCACTGCAAGATCTAAATCGAGGCGCGTGGTGTGCACGGATGTGGCAATCAATTTAATCTGTAATTAATAAGAAAAAGTAAAATATATGAGGATAGACTGTGAAGCCTTCGTACTCATAAATGATCGTTTTTTGAATAAACACCACAACAGATAGGCATCAAGTGTGATTATGTTGTATAAATAAATAAAACAATCATAGCATGTGTCACCGGCTATATCAGCCGACTGACTAATATATAGCAATAAAGCATAATAAATAGATAATCATGAGGCCGATTCTGACATCCTGATGAGCATAAACGGCCCATTGGCTATTCAAGTTGGTCCAGCATGATTAATAATAATAAAGCATAAAATCTATCGGTTGGCAGGCCTGGGCAGTATATTGTACAGGACGCTCAATGGAAATTTGTCCACAGAATTTGATGCATCGCTACTCCGCTCGTGATCACCTTGATCCTTTTTTACATGACGGTACAACGCAAATGCTCACACACATACATTTACCTTTAAGAATATACGTACACAAACCCTACCTCTATGAACACCTATGAAGGACTGAGCACCCGACAGATCTGGAGATTCCTGAAGTCACCGTTGGCACCTCGTTGTCGACGGGAACACTACTTACCACTTAACGCATAGTGCCGGTAATTCTTTGGAAAAATCCTCAAAAAAAGGGTGAGCACCAGAATTTGAATCCTTATAGGTAGCGTCCCACTGGACCATTCTATCATTGGACTATAAGCCAATTCGCGATTATCGTGATCCTTTAGAAACCTGAACAACAAGGTAGGCATAAATGGACAGACATGGTCGTTCGGAGATCAAACTGCAACACCACTTTCTTCCTCTCATTTCCTTTCTTCCCAGCACAATCAAACATCAGCAGTATATCAGAACACACGCTAGATATAGCAAATCAGTTGTATCTCAACAGCCTGCAAGCATTTCATTAAGAAGAGGAGAGAAAGTACACCTTAAAGACGTTGTACGACGTGAATAATCATCAAGTACAACGACAAGCGTGGCGTGATTCTCCCAAACATTCTTTGCCCTTGCTCTCGTCGCGGAATTTCAGTTTGCCACTGCCCTGTAGTTCTACTACCAGCTGTAGACTCGTAAAGCGTTCTCCTTGAACATTTCCAGTGATCTGGCCGGTCAGGTACAATATACCTCCGGTGAACATTTTCTCTTGATCAGACGTCGCAACTGCCTTTGGCCCTTTGCCCTGGTATGGTATTTGGCATATATACGCCATTTCCATTCGCATACCAACACACATGCATGCATATATACATTCAGAGTTTCAGACGAATACCCTTCCTTCACGGTTCGCGTCTTGTATGCCACTAAGGCTAGACCCAACTGACAAAACTAGGACCGAACAAAATACCCGTGGCTCGATAGCTCGCTCGACTCGGTTCATTAGTGGCTCGGCTCGTTTTAAATTGTTCACGAGCTGAGCCAAGATTTTGGCTGTGTGTGGTTTGTTACCACACCGCGTCGCAACTTGCATGCTAGAGTTGAGGCGTATAGCAGCAGCCGTTTGGTTAGACGCAGCAGCTTAGGCGTGCCGCAATGACACCGCTGCAATCCAGTTCATTTTCGCTGCCAAACCATGACTAAGGTACGGCGAACGTTTTCTTGGCCACAAGTTTGGCGCGGCCGCTAATGTGGCGTGGCATGCTTAGGCAGCTTCCAAACAGACCCTTTAGCTCGATGTGTTAACGAGCCAGCTCGCGGGCCGCTCACGAGCTATAACAAGCCAGAGTCTATAGCCCAACATGTATTTTATTTGTCTGATTTACTTGTATTTGAATGATGAATGGTGGTGGTCATAAATAATTTATGTTGTAGTGATATCATGTTGTGAACTACTATTGCTTCTATATTATTTTTTAGCTTGAAATATGTAAAGAATAGTTATTTTTTTTATTTTAGTGTGCCATAATTTTTTTATGAGAAATATATGTGTGCTCTCGATCCAGCTCGAGTTAGCAAACGAGTCGAGCCGAGCAGCTTCTCCGACTCGCTTCGTTAACGAATCGAGCCAGCTGGCTCGTTATATTAACGAGCTAGCTCGAGCTGAACCGAGCCGAGCCAAGCCAGCTCGATCAGCCGGCTTGTTAACGAGCTAGCTCGAGCTGAACCGAGCCAAGCCAAGCCAGCTCGATATCTACACCTACTGACAACCATCAACCCGTAGGCCTCAAATGTGTAAATGCTACTCGATTGCCAGTCCGGGGAAGATAAGAGTATTGCCAAACTCGAACGGGAATGTCAGAACACGGTGCCGGGCCGGGACGAGACGACGGTTTAGATCCAAATTCGATGAATTCTACTTACGGCGAACACGTACTCAGATGGGCGATGGTACTGACATGCACTCTGGCAGTGCCTGCAGCCTCCATGATTTGAAGTCTCGTTTCGAACACGAAAGGTATCTATCTACAATATATATCGTTGTGGATTTTTCGAATAATTCCATTGCTTGGCTTAATTAGTAGATAGAAACAACGAGACGCGTACGTGCTTGAAGTGGTGCTCGCTCGTTGTACAGCGACTGAACCACCCATCGATCAGTTCCGATATCAGATACGTATGTTATTATGGTAGTTTATCTGTTGATCCCTGATCAGATCGAATCGATGTGGCATTCGTTGTATGACGAAGAATCGAACATGATCTGGCCACAGTGGCCACCACATAATAGGCCGGGTTTGCCAAGTCAGCATTCATCTCATACACTGCTTCATTTGCATGTCATGATCGCACAGTAGATGATCCAGGACCGAGCATTGGAGACCATGTATTCTCATCGCACACGTAGATAGACAGGGGCATCTTAATAGACTTAAACCGCGTCGCGGTATGGGCATACGATTGGGCCACGTTAGAGAAAAAAGATTCACCGTCCGATTAATATTGAATGGTGAAAAAATAAACACAAGCATGAGAAGCATCTGCACAGGTCTCCGATCATATTATCCCGTTGCGTTGACCACCCAGCATGATCCCTCCATGCCATGGCCACTGTCGGGCCAGTTCAGAGAATTTGGAGGCGCTTGGAACTAGCAGGAGTGGTGCTGCTCACGTCTAGGGACAAGAGCCACAACCTTTGGGCAGAGGAGAGCATGGATTTCCCGAGGGTGCCGGCCCGGGCCGGTAGGTTTATAGCCATGGATGTGCTTTAGAATTCGCGCAGCTTGATGAGCAGGTACAGAAGATGGTCCCACCATTTTTATTGTGTGCCGAGTTTTCTGCCTCCACCACCCGAGCCGCGAGGCAAAAATATCAGGCAGACGCAGCTGCGCCCGAGTTCAGGCAAAGCTCCCGTAGTCCTGTGGTACCAACAACGATTGGATTCTCTCTGCTTGCCCATCTCTCATTCTCTCTCCATTCCAAACCCAGCGGATCTCGTCTGCCATTGCCGGCCATGGCTGCTAGCCCACTAGGTCAGCTACCTAGATCCTGGCGACTCCAGAGCTCCTGCTGTCCATTCAACTAGACGAGAGGACCCTGGTGCCGGAGAGGAAGCAGAAGGAGGTACTTCAATGGCGTCAAGAATAGGAGTTGCTGCAGCCGAAGTTGAAGGAGGAGGAGGTAGTTATGAACATCATCTTAGTGGAAAAGGTACAGATCCAATTGCAGTCTATTTTATTGATCTCTTTCATCCGAATATGTTGCTTTCTTTTAGAACTAATTAAGGCCTCAATTTCAAAGGAGCGCACCGCATCCTGAGCTGCTATCCCTTCGTGGATGCTTCACTTCTCTGTTTCACTCCTGGAACCAAATGGTGCATATTTATGCCACTATCGTTTTGGAATAGCAAGCAGTAGTTTCATCTGCTTTGGATTATTCAAATGTTTCCTTATTTATCTTTATTTATTTTTGTGTATGGCAAAAAAGGAGATGCTAAAGGAATGTGCTTCCAAGAAATGGTCATGGAGCAGTAAACTAGCCAGAAGATGGGGTGTTGTGGATATAATTCAGCTTCTAGTTTGAATTCAGAGAATCCTGACTCTACAAATATGGAAGAACGACAACTTTCATCTTCAGTAGACTGGAAATCTTTCAGTTTCATCTGCACCTGTTATTCTCAAATAATGCTTAGTTTTTGCCAATATTTTGAAGCTTTTGTAGCCTGTTTAATATAGCACAAATCATGCTGGCGGTATTACAACTGGACAAGTGGACCACAACAACAATTGCACTAAACATATTTTGGTAGAGCATGAAGGTGCCACTTCTGAGAATGAAGACTGGTGCCATGGGGCTTTTGAATTTAATGCCTCTAAGCATTCAACTCATCTAAACATACAAAGTTTTTTATATATATAATTTGTTTTCCATCGTAATGCCATGTTTGTTTGGTAACCATGTTAGTTCTAGAACTGCATGGTACTTCCAGCATTGCAATTTTTTTCGTAGGAGCAAACAAATGTGAATGGAAAATGATCATAAAAGGCCACGAATTGACATCATAAAAGAGAAGATTATGAAGAAGGCAGTTGAGAAAAGCCAGATAGAGAAGAAGAAAGGGAAATACAGAAAATGCGCCACCTTTGAACTTGATGACTCCCAAGACTTCTGTGTGCTTCACGAAGAGTGTTGCTGTCACCGGCAATGAGCAGTAGGTTTAGCACTGTGTACTTTTGAACTGCAGACAATTGCAGGCTTTGTATGCTGCATGTTTGGGTATTTTATTAGATGTACTTGTAGGCAATCACACTTTCTATTTTTGCATGCATAAGAATTGGGTAGTTATTTTGGTTCTTTCATATGAAACCACTCTTGGTGGATGCAAAGATGGGAATGGTTGCAAGTGAGATGTTGTAACCATTAGTCAAGTGGTCACTAAACGGAACCATTTTGCCTGGTAATTTTGGTTATCCTTGTACCTACTTTTTTTTCTTAAAACATCAATACCTGCAGGAGTGATTGGATGTACAGGTTGAAGTAATTGTTAGCGGAAGCACCGTTGGCATCAACCCATTGGAGTTTTGAATTGCTTAATTTGTTGCTTCGTGATCACCTATAAACGAAGACAAGATGGTGTGACCAAACATGAATGTATTGAATGCAACAACCAGCTTAACACCATTTTGCAGGTGCTGAACATAATAAGAAGTAGGTTACAGGATGATCCCATATGCAAGCACGAACTTGCATGTACCATACACAATAGTCCCTACGATACATATATAACCTGACAACACAGCGATCAGTAGAGACAACCAGAACCAGCCGCGACCCTCCCGTGACCCTCGGGTGACACCAGGGGGACGCGCCCGCCGCCGCCGGGCGGTCTCTCTGATCTGCGCCGGCCGCCGCCGTCGGTTCGTGGCGGCGGCGGCCCCCTTCTTTCTCACTCTTCCATCTCTTCGGTCGCTCCTCCACCTGCAGCACCACCGTCAACTCTAGATCTGATTTTTTTCTCGTTGTTCATTGCCGGCGCCAGCACCGTGCAAACGTTCCTCACCAGTCGCCTTGGTCCTCTTCGCCCATCGCCCTCCGCCGCCACCGTCGACTTCCCCGCGCTGTTGGGGCTGCTGGCCATCTGGCCGTCCCCGGATTCGCGGCGTCGCCGTGCAGCCACCCTCGGGGGCTTCTTGGCTGGCGACGGTGAGTGGGGGATCCCCTCCGGTCACCAGATTCCGTGCAACAAAAGTGTTGCGCTCGTCGCGCAGGGGGTGTTTCTTCACCTCGCACGGATTGATGGGCGACGATAGCAGCGACGGCTTCTCTGCATACTTTCCTGGGTGTAAAGCTTTGGTCTTCGGGTCAGGCAACGGCGGCGTAATCAGTGTCGCTTCTCTCCTTGGAGGCGTCGTTGTGGAATTTGATGCTCTGTTAAGCTGCGGCGACTGCAAGCACTGTGGCGAGGAAAGGGATGGCGAGTCCACTGGGTCTATTTTCGATCGAGGTTACACAACGATTAGCATACTGAATACGGTGGTGTTCGTTCAGCAAGACACCAGGCTTGATCTTATTCATTTATGATCCAGTTCTACACCGGTTGATTGTGCCAACGATACTTAAAGCTGGTTAATTGAAACCGGATGAAGACGATGGCCTTGTTGGTGGCAGCTCTGAGTGGATTAAGGGTTAGGTGTATGAAACACCACCGTTGGCTATGTGCTTTTGGTCGTAGAAGATGTGTCAGTATGTATGGTTTGGACAGGTCTTTTTGGTGTTGGTAGTTTGGAGCTAACGATGGTGGTAGCTCTTTTTTTCTGCTCCTTTTTCCTAGGCCTGTGCTATTAGGAATGGAGCTTTTTCTTTTGTAATAATGATAGCTGTATGTTTATTTTCGATGCAGAGGCTGGAATATCAATATATTCCCTTTTTTAAAAATAAAAAAAACTTTGGCTCCATATGCCAATTCTACGTTGATGCCCACAATCTAATTACAATGGCTTAGCTGCAGTAGGACCAAAAGAATGTAGACACCATGCAATCTGAGTACAAAGATGGTACCGCCAGTTCAAATCTCCAAGAGGTCAATCAGCATATGAGGCATTGTTATGGCTACCACTTAACATCACATATTAAAATATATAGAAAAAAATACCATCATTAATTAAGAAGAGTTGCCCTCGTTCCAGAGATGTTGGGTTTTATAAATGTCAGAGTGTTAACAAAATACACAAAAAAATCGAACTAAACAAATTATAGGTTACATTAACTTTTCATTGTAGTTTGTGCTTGAGTCTTTCATCCTCCTACCCCTGATGTAGCACACAGAATGCATAAAGCGTGGCTACACAAACAAAGGCATAATTCAGTTGGACTGGATAAAACCAATATCATTGTAGAAGGAAAAAATGTCTGAAGAAAAGGGTAAAATGCTAACCCGCAGGAGAAGACTGCATCCCAGCAATACAATTGGCTCACAACCACCATCAAGTTGTTGCTTTGCAATTTTGGCTGCTGTTGATAGGCACGACAATACATATGCACACCAGTTGAAGCTACCAATCTTTTCAGGCTAGACTAGATTTCTTATAATTCCAAAAGGTAATTTGGGTTCTGAGGACAGTGTGCCAAGATAAATTCCATTGAGTACGAAACAATGGCTATCGCATTCTCCTCCACAATATATGCCCACGCCATCAATCTATTCCTTAGTGAAAAGGTGCTCTATGTAATCCATAGTCAGGCTATCGGTTGGGCTGCTAAGGAAAACAAAATTAGTGGCTGCTAAACATGATTATGGCATTGTCGCCTCGAGCGTAAAGCTATAGTAATAACACAAAAAAGGAACAGCTTTAACTTCAGAATCAATTGCATAGTTCAGAAACACCAAATAATCAATAACGACGAGATGAGAGCTCAGCTTCAGTAATCTTCTTGTGATTTTCCTCCGAGAGGATTTGATCGTTCTGCTTCTAAAAGCATACTAGGAGCACACTGGGCACATAGAAACGGTGCGGCGAAATCGGGCAGGCAGAGCAAACAATATGGAGGAAGAGACAAAAGAGAGGGCGCACCGTGCGAGCGCCGAAGAGCGGCTCGTGGTGGAACCGGTCCGGGATGCGGAAGCCGCTGTCCATGCGCAGCCACCACGGCCCGGCCTCCTCCCCCTCCTCCCGCTCCCGTCGCCGCCGTGTCCTTGGCTCCGGCTCCCCATGGCCTCTGCCTTCCGTATCAATCAACTGGTTGCTGGCTACCTGCCCTGCATACTAGTGAATGCGACGGAATTCAACTGGATTAGGGGATCCATGTTTCAACAATAATCAGGGAGGGGAGGGGAGGGGATGCGAGATCGGGAACGGAGATGGGGAAAACAGGAGAGAGGGCAACGGGGAAGAAGATTGGAATTTGGAAGGGACGCAACTGTCATGTGGGGCCTACAGGCTACAGGAAAGGAATCTGCCTGGAACCGGGGCCGTGAGGCAAAAACGAGTCGGTCGACGCAATCTAGGCATGCGGGCGGAGGGGAAGCGAGGCACAGATCAAATAAAAAATAGCTGAGGTGGCCCTGGCACAAATCTCGACGCTGCGGGATCAGACGGTAGCAAAACTACCGGCCCGAGCCGGTACCGGTGCGATACCAATACCCTGTTTGTTTTGGGGGACACTTTGATGTACTATAAAGGTTAGGGATAAAGATTGACTTCAGGGGAATTGGCGGTAGGTTGAGGAGGCATAGTGGCATACAAATGTGATGGAAGCAGTAGCTGTTACTATTAGGATAAGAGGGAAGGTATTGACCTATGCTATTGGTCAGAGAAATCCTCCTCTTTTAATAGAACTATGCGATTTTGACGACAATTTCGAAAAAGAGGGATGGTAGAAGTCCTTACGAGGTAGAGCAAGACAAATGGATCTATCATTCCGCAAGAAGTGAGTAGTTTCCTTTTCAGGGTAATGGTTAAGAAATGATCTGAGTGATGAGAGTGGGCTGATGATTAAAAAATAGGAAATGTTGTGGCTTGGTACAGTATCACCGAATTTTCAAGTTTAATGTCATCAACTAAAGAAAATATGCCCTTGATTGTTTTGGGCTGTCGTTGCCGATCAAATGGCATGGCATGCGTGCAGCTATAATATTGCTCAAACAGATCTGTGTCAATGCCCAGAGGAAATCAAATGTGAACTGAAACAAATTATAAAGAAATACAAGATAACAACAAGTAAAATGCATCCCTCTTGGACTTCATTGCATACTGCTCTGTCCCTTTTCATATAACTGGAAGCATGCACCCTACTGATATAAAATTTTGTTTCTCGGACAGGTATTGGCTAGCGACGAGGAAGAGGCAATGTCAGCAAGTAAGGGCGAGATGATGATGGTGATGAAGCGTTGGGTGGCCAGCAATGTGGGGTCGTCGTCATGGCTCCTCCTGGTGTCGCTCCTTGCGGTGTATGCGCTGCGCAGGCTACCCTAGATGTACTTCAACCTGCACCTCCGGCGGCACGCACGACAGCTGCTTCCATTTGTAAACCCATTTGTCACTATCAACATCGTCAGCAAGTTTGAGTATTCTATTGATCGGATCAAGTCCAACGATGCCTATGTGGAAGTGAAGGCGTACCTGAGCGCCGCATGCTCACGAGATGCACGAGAGCTACGTGCTGAGGGTGCTGTTGGGGGCGATGGCCTTGTGCTCAGCCTACGCGACGGTCAAGAGGTGGCTGATGAGTTCTGTGGTGTCACCGTGTGGTGGTCATCTGTGCCAACCAGCAACCAAGACAAGGAAGAGCTGGCGAGCATGGGCGGACCCACCCTGTAGGCGAGGTGGGGCGGCCGCCCCAGCTACAATCAGCCGAGCACTAGTACCTCTCTCAAGTCTTAAATCTACAAGGCGTTTTGGTTCCTGGTACCGTGAGCGTCGAGCAGGAAACATCATCGCTGTCGCGGAGAAGAAAGCAACGGAAGAAGAAAGAGGCAAAAGCCAAAGTGTATGAGCCAAGTGGGCCAAATTAAATTGTCAGAAAGATGTGAAGAGGCCTAGCGAGAATAGCTCCAAAGTTCTTCAATAAATTGAGCCTGACATCATTAGTAGCTGGCCCATGGCTATTATTTTCCATTTATTTTCTTTACAGTAGTGATGCTTCCAAAAAATTAACACGCTTAGCTTTTCGAGCTAAATCGTCACAACTTGTTTGCACACATACATGCATGTCCGTATTTCTTGATATTGCGCTACTTTGAAAAGGGATCTTTAATGGACCTGACAGTGATAGAATTAAGAAGATATTTCAAATCATGAAAGATCTGAGAGTGAACTTACCAAAACCTAGAAGATCTAGACGTGTACTTTGAGAAGGGGTTTTTAAAGGACTTGACAGAGATAGAATTAAGAAGATATTTCAAATCATGAAATATCTAGACGTGTTAGTGCCTTACTAGTCATATATATATTCTCCAACATTCATCGTTATCTAAGACTTGTGATCACTTCAGTATGTTTACTACCTTTACAGATCGGTCTATTTTCTTTTGATGTTGCAAGAATAATATTTGTTACAGATATCATGTTAAATAAATCTGTTGTTCTCCGATTACTAGCTTGCTATATAATTTATCTGATTGCAACATGTGAATATGATATCTATGTGTTTGCTTTTTTTTTGAAAGGGCCTCTAGTCTAGTGGTTAGAGCACCTGTGGGCTGAATTAAATGGGTTTGGAATAAAAAAATAGGTAGGGGCTTCCCCTCTAGACTCAAAAAATTTATGTGTTTGCTTTTTAGATTTTGGTTTATCTTACGACTAAAGTTCGCCCCCAGCTAAAAAAACCACGAGAAAGCACTGTATCCGCCTAATGTTCCACCAGCTTCACCAGGAACTCATTGTCAATGAGTACCCGCCACATATCCGTCGGAGTAGCCGTGAAGTGTTGTTCAGTAACCGACGTCGTAGGCTCTACACTAACAAGAGAGACCCGACTACATGTAAATAATTCTAAGTTTGATCTGCAACTTGATTCATGTACTTGATCTCAATGATTGATTAGTATCTATTTTGGGCTACTATAGTATGATCAAAAGCTGCTTTTATAGTCTTATCGAGAATTTTATATGTTACATGTGTTTATATATCCATTTTAAAGATTCTACTTCATCAATTACGATATGATTTTACAAATCTGATCTATGGCATAAAATTTTAATATAATAAGTAGATGACAAACCACTCTTTGCTAATAAAAAGTAGAACATGTTATTTTTTTCAATTTCTTTACAATGGAACTAGTAAAAACACACAAACTAAAATTTATTAGAAAGTCTTATCAATACAATCAATAGTGCTTTAGTGCTTATTAAGATTAGCGTGTGGCATAATATGTTGTGAATCTAGTTGTATAAGTAGATCAGTTTCTACTGACCCAGTAATTATACCAGATTTTCTTGCTGGTTGTTTTTCACCTTCTAATGTAGTGATGCATTCAACTCACTAATATGTTGTTTTCAGTGCTAAACAGTTCTAGTAGAGGGACGAGGTGTGGAGCTACATTGACTTTGATCATCAAACACCTTCGACACCCTCGCCATGCACCCAGACAAGAAGCAGAAGATCATGGATGACCTTCACGACTTCCGTAACAACGAGGACTACTACCGCAGCATTGGCAAGGCATGGAAGCGTGGCTACCTCCTCTATGGTCCACCTGGCACAGGCAAATCCGCTATGATCGCCGCCATGGCCAACTACCTGAACTACGACATCTATTACATCAAGCTAAACATGGTGCACAACAACAATGACCTCCGGAAGCTCTTCATCGAGACGACTGGTGAGTCCATCATTGTCATCGAGGACATCGACTGCTCCCTTGGCCTGACTGGACAACGCAGTGCTAAGGCCAACCTGCCAGCACACAAGGACACCATGGGAGGCATTAGGAAGAAGGGTGATAAGAATAGCGTGACGTTGTCTAGCTTGCTTAACTTCATTGATGGAGTCTGGTCGGCGCACAATGGCGAGCGGATCATTGTCTTTACAACCAACTTTCTAGACAAGCTCAATCAAGCGCTGATCCGACGGGGGGCGTATGGATGTGTACATTGAGATGTCGTGCTGCTGCTTTGAGGCTTTCACGACACTGGCCAAGAACTACCTCGACGTGGAGACGCACCCTCTGTTTGACACTGTCAAGGAGCTGTTGCAGGCAATGGAAATCACGCCGGCCGACGTTGGTGAGTGCCTGATGATGTCCAAGCGCACTGACCGTGGCGCAGATGCTTGCCTTGGGCGCCTGATCGACGAGCTCAAGAAGAAGGCCCTAGAGAAGGAAAAGGGGGAAGCTGCTCCTGTTGCTGCTAAGTCAAATGTCACAGGAGACATGCCCAATGATCAAAGGGCGCTTGGTGAGAGAGCTATTCACATGCTCAAGAAGGTGGTGCAGGTGCCACTGCAGGCAAAAGTAAATGAAAGGAACAATGACATTGATCATGAAGCCATGGCAGTTGATGGAGGAACGACGCTTGGTGCAGGAGATGGTGGTCACCTTGGAGATCCAAGTGATGATGGCAACGACCATGATGATGAAGACAGCAATGAGGATGAATCCAGTGACGACGACTTAAACTTATTGTTGGAGAACGTGCTCTTGCTGGTCGGTTCTAACCGAGCCATCTTCCTACACTAGTTTTTCATATGAAATCGTGCTATGTTGTAGTTAACTAGAGTCCAATCTTTGGGAAAGACCTTTTAGCCTGGTTTTCATGTTCCCCTAAATTTTGGTAATCTGAGTTGAGTAGCAGCCAACATGACATTCATGTGTTGTTGTGTTGGGACTACGCAAGTCTTAAGGCCTGCATGTGCTGAGATGATTTCTGAATTTCTTTTTTTTCATGAACGTGCCTTAGCACGTATTTCATTAAGAAGAAAGCAGTTTACATACAGTATTTATCCCAGGACAAACAAAAGTTGACTTACGCAAGCGCATAAAGGACTAAAAAGAAAAGAAAAGACTGAAAAACGGCCAGCAGAACTACCAGAGAACAAGCGACCATAGCTCCAGCACACCCAAACCTAAACACCCACACTCCTGAGCCTGCAAACAGATAACCTCGTCACGAGTGTAAGAGGACCAACGGTGGCAAAGCATCCACCTAGCAGCACGAACACAACGGCAAAGCATCCGCCCGAACCCGAACAAGCACAACAATGGTGGCAAAGCATCCACCCAACCGAAACGACCACGGTGACAAAGCATCCGCCAGAGCAACAGGACGACCGATATGACCACGGCGGCAAAGTATCCGCCAAAGCAACACAGAGCGGCAGGCAGTCCACTCCACACTAGATCTAAAGCTACAACAAAAAAATGTACTGAAGTATACCATATTATATGTTCACTGTGTAGATATACTCATTTGGATTCCAATGCAATTGGATTTTCTATTTTATATTTTTTTGTGATTTACTATGATTTTTCAAAAATTTTTTAGGGGGTAATTTGACCGGTTTTGGAAAGTTCGGGGTGATATAGACCATTTTATATGTTGGGGGTGTTATGTAATCCAACCCCCATAGGTGAGGGAGTGATCTAAACTTTTTCTATTTGTCATCAATAATACTCAGTCCTTGCCTCCTTGGAGGTCTTGATAACAACTTCGGAGGTCTGATCTGCCCAAAATTCACCCCAAACATCCATCTGGGCGAAAAGCTCCCCCACGGCACGCGCTGGGCGTCAGGTTGCACGCGCTGGGCGTCAGGTTGCACTAACCGCAACGGAACATGCCGGCTCATGCGGCTGCCCGCATGCCGCCGCAAGTTTTTTGCGGGCGTTGCAGCAACCCGCATCGTCGCGGCATGCCACTCTGCTAGCACAAGCTCGTTGTTCCCCGTTCCAGCTAGCTTGCATGTTAAGCTCGGCAATGGCGGCCTGCGCCATGCACGTCCAGCAGCGCGTCGAACGTGTTCACTGTTCACCGCCCGCGCCTGCGCCTCCACGCCCCCGTCGCGCCGGAGGTCCATCGCCGCCGCCTCGAACCCCTCCGCCTCCGCCGCCCGGAGTATCTCCTCCTCGTTCATGGCCACCTGCCCGGCTCCCGGACCAGGCTCGCTGGCGCAGGGTGCGCGGGAGGGAGTAGGTCTCGCGCGAACCGGGTGAAGTCACGCATGGAGAGGGCGCCGCCCGGGACCCAGTCGGGGACGATGTTGAGGCAATTGTGCTGGTGGAGCCCGACGGTGACGCGCCGGAAGCACCGCACGTGCTCGTCGGCGTCGAGGTCGACGACGTTGTACCTGGACAGCCGCCGCAGGATGGCCCCGTACGCCTCCGGCCACCACGGCGGCCGCCGCATGTCGCTGATCAGGAGCTGGACCTCGCCGCCGTACCGCCGCGACGCGATGAACAGCGGCACCAGCACGTCGCTGAAGTCGTGCCAGAAGTTGCCGGTGAGCCCGCCGAGCGCGAACAGGACGGCCGGCGCGCCGTAGCTCACCGTGCACGCCGGGGCGGCGGCCCCGTCCGGCAGCTGCGTCACGGTGACGTTCTTGACGTTGGTCATGGTCTTGCGCGAGTACGGCCGGATGCTCCAACGAGGGTGTCCACTGCGACAGTATGAGAACTTCAAATACGTCGTTTGCTAGCTTGCATGTTAGCTTGCGGGCGTTGCGGCCCCGCTGGGCACCGCGGGCACACCCGCGTAGTCCGCTTCAGTGACGCGGGCTTGCGGCGCGGGTTATGCAGGTTCGCGGCGCAGGCTGTGCCAGCGGGTTCGCGGCAAATACCGTCCCGCTTGCATCATGAGCTGGGCGAGAGATCGCCGGCCCGAAATCGGCGACTTCTTCAATTCTACTGCGCCGTGTGTGGAGTACGTGGCGCGCGCGTATCTAGCTTCCTCCCGTGTGCCTCATCGAGCTTGCAGTGCGGCTGAGCCCATCCAACGACCGGCGGCGTTCGCCTGTACCCGCCCTCGTCGACAAGGACAAATCCGAACATTTCCGTTGTTTACAGCGCTGCTCAATCGCTCCCCGGCGTCCAACTATCCACGGCGATCTCCGTCCAAACGACACCAAGTTGTCACGTACGTACGCACGACACACCGCCACCAGCATCGCTACCGGCTACCGCAGTACCGCATTCGCCATCGCACTTGGCTCGTGCGTACAGTCTGTGGCTCGATCTCTAGATCTCTGCTCTGGTTCGTCACGCGGCACGGGTCACAAGCGTAGGGCGTGGGAGGCTGAGAGAGTACGTGGTGTGTGGACTGGTGGTCCACTGGATGCATGGATCCCATCATGAGGTGGTATTTATAGGTGCACAACATGCATGCAGACAACATCATTCGTCACTCGAAGGATAATAGCCTAATTAATACTATAGGATTTAACTATCTAGCTAATAAAAAGTTACTCTCTCTGTTAGAAAGCGTCCAGAAGGATATTGGTGGACCGGCGCAACCAAGTCAACAACGCACTCCTAGGCCAGCAGCTAGTCGACGAACAGTTCAGTCGTCACACCCAAGTCGAGCAGGCAATCGGGAGATTCTTTCAACCAGATCACGTGCCCAACCTGATGGCGATGCACGACGTATCATAAATGCAAGTCAAGATGCTCGTGCTCGCATTGAAGCAAGTCGAGCTAATCGAATTGCAGCAGAGATTCAACGCCGAGAAGAATTCGAGCGCCAATATGGCCCACTCGATCAAGGCGGTGGAAATCGAGCACAAGGTGGCGGCAACCGAGCTCCTGATGGAAAAAGGGACCAGGGTGGCAATCGAGATCAAGGACGCGGTGGTGGCCAGCCTTCTCGACATAATGATAACCCACCTGATCCATCTGGAGGTGACACTGGTGGCGGCGATCGCCCACCACGTGGTCGTGATCATGGCTATGGACGTTATGGCAACCATGATAACCCTGAACCGAGCAATTCGCCAAGCCAAGGGTCCAATAATGGCGGAGGTAATCGTGACAAAGGCCACAGGCAATGTCAACCCTCTGAATTGGACTCGTATGATGGTTTTCCGGCTTTCTCTACTCGCATCAGGAAGGTCCAGCTACCAAGCAAGTTCAAGACTACTGGGATTGAGAAATTCACTGGCAAACAAGATCCAGAACAGTGGTTGCGTGTCTACTCGACAGCAATCACAATGGCGGGCGGCGACAATGATGCCAAAGTCAGATACTTCCCGATCATGATGGATACAGCACCACTCACCTGGCTTGAGGGCTTGCGTGCCGGGTCCATTGATACTTGGGACCAACTCACGCGCAAGTTCACCGCCAACTTCCAGGGAACCTGGGCTAGGCCCGGAACTCGATATGAATTGGCGGCATGTAAGCAAGAGAAGGGTGAGACACTGCGCAAGTATATCAAGCGATTCTTCGAGAAAAGAGCTACGATTGTGGACGTGTCAGACAGGGAAATTATCGACTGCTTTCACGATGGCCTTTGGGCTCGTGAGTTGCATCGCGAGTTTGGCAGGAGGCGCCCAGAGAATATCTCTTAGTTGAGGCGCATGGCTGCCGATTGGGCAGACCAAGATGATCGTGAACGTGAACGCTTTGATAAACGCAATAGCAATGGCAATGGAGGCAACAATTCTAACAAGGGTAGTCCTGAGCAACGGAACAACACCGGCAAACGCGACTTCAATCGTAACAACAGGAAGCACAAGCCAGACAATACTGTCACGACACTTGGCCGTCCGGCTCGGAAGAATAACTCGAACTCCAACCCAGCGTCCTTGAATCAAGTCATGAACCAGCCTTGCCCATATCATCCTGGGCTTAAGCATACACTGGGTACTTGCCATCACATTAGGAGAGCTTTTAACAAGCAAAATTCCAACAAGGACAAGTCAGCAGGCAAGAAAGAAGACAAGGATAAAGACAACAATGGTGAAGATGCCTTTCCGCAGGTTGAGAATGTTGTTGCTGTCTTGTTCACTGGCAAAGCCTTGAATCGGTCCAAACGATCTAAGAAACTCGCACCACGTGAGATCATGGCAATTGAACCAGTCGTGCCTACATATCTCAAGTGGTCGGAGGTGCCTATCACTTTCTCGCGAGCCGATCAATGGACTAACTTTACCAACCCAGGGCGATATCCATTGGTTTTGGATCCAGTCGTGGCTCAGGCCAGACTGACCAAAGTTCTCATTGATGGAGGCAGCGGCCTCAATATCATCTTTGCGAAGACCCTCAATAAAATGGGACTCGACATTACCAAATACTTGAAGCCTATGGAATCCCCGTTCTACGGCATTGTTCCAGGCCATGCAGCTATCCCGCTGAGGCAGGTTACTCTACCAGTTACCTTTGGCACGGCGGCAAACTACAGGACCGAGTACATCAAGTTTGAAGTGGCTGATTTTGAGACCTCGTATCACGCGATCCTCGGGCGTCCAGCCCTCGCCAAGTACATGGCGATTCCGCACTATGTGTACCTTGTTCTCAGGATGCCTGCTCCCAATGGAGTGCTTTCTCTAAATGGAGATCTGAAGACCTCTTATGACTGTGATGTGGAAGCCGTTGAGTATGCTGCTGCATCCCAAGTCCCTACTCAGATGCTTGAGGTGCTCTCTCTCGCCAAGAAGTCGAAGGAAGAAGAACTGGAGATCCCCAGCAAGAAGCCTGCTACTAATAGCTTTAAGCCTTCTCAAGATGTACAGCTTAAAACTATAGATCTTGAGACGGGCGACTCGTCCAAAACTGCTCTTATAGGGGCAGACCTGGATTGTAAATAGGAAGACGCGCTCGTCAAGTTCCTTCGCGCTAATAAAGATATATTTGCTTGGAAACCATCCGATATGCCTGGTGTTCCTAGGGAACTTGCTGAGCACAAGCTCAATGTTAAAGCTGATGCGAAGCCTAAGAGGCAACGCTTGCGAAGATTCGATCAAGAACGACGCACCGCGATCAAGGCCGAGCTTGCCAAGCTACTCGCGGCTCGCTTCATTAAGGAAGTCTTTCATCCAGAGTGGTTGGCTAACCCAGTCCTGGTCCGGAAGAAGAACAACAACGAGTGGCGTATGTGTGTTGACTACACTGACCTCAACAAACACTGCCCTCCAGATCCTATGGGTCTACCGGGCATTGATCAAGTCGTGGACTCCACGGCCGGTTGCGCACTGCTCTGTTTCCTCGACTGTTATTCAGGCTATCATCAGATCGCATTGAAGAAAGTCGAGCTAATCGAATTGCAGCAGAGATCCAACGCCGAGAAGAATTCGAGCGCCAATATGGCCCACTCGATCAAGACGGTGGAAATCGAGCACAAGGCGGTGGCAACCGAGCTCCTGATGGAAACAGGGACCAGGGTGGCAATTGAGATCAAGGGCGCGGCGGTGGCCAGCCTTCTCGACACGATGATAACCCACCTGATTCATCTGGAGACGATGCCGGTAGCAGTGATCGTCCACCACGTGGTCGCGATCGTGGCTATCGACGTAGTGGCAACCGCGATAACCCTGAACCGAGTAGTTCGCCAAGCCAAGGGTCCAATAACAGCGGAGGTAATCGTAACGGAGGCCATAGGCCACGCCGACCCTCTGAAGTGGATCCGTATGATGGCTTTCCGGCCTTCTCTACTTGCATCAGGAAGATCCAGCTACCAAGCAAGTTCAAGACTACCGGGATCGAGAAATTCACTGGCAAACAAGACCCAGAAGAGTGGTTGCGTGTCTACTCGACAACAATCACAATGGCGGGCGGCGACAATGATGTCAAAGTCAGATACTTCCCGATTATGATGGATACAACACCACTCACCTGGCTTGAGGGCTTGCGTGCCGGGTCCATTAATACTTGGGACCAACTTACGCGCAAGTTTACCGCCAACTTCCAGGGAACCTGGGCTAGGCCCAGAACTCGGTTTGAATTGGCGGCATGTAAGCAAGAGAAGGGTGAGACACTACGCAAATACATCAAGCGATTCTTCGAGAAAAGAGCTACGATTGTGGACGTGTCAGACAGGGAAATCATCGACTGCTTTCACGATGGCCTTTGGGCTCGCGAGTTGCATCGCGAGTTTGGTAGGAGGCGCCCAGAGAATATCTCTTAGTTGAGGCGCATGGCTGCCGATTGGGCAGACCAAGATGATCGTGAACGCGAACGCTTTGATAAGCGCAATAGCAACGGCAATGGAGGCAACAATCCTAGCAAGAGTAGTCCTGAGCAACGGAATAACAACGGCAAACGCGACTTCAATCGTAACAACAGGAAGCGCAAGCCAGACAATACTGTCGCGGCACTTAGCCGTCCGGCTCAGAAGAAGAACTCGAACACCAGCCCAGCATCCCTGGATGATGTCATGAACCAGCGTTGCCCATATCACCCCAGGCTTAAGCATACACTGGGTACTTGCCATCACATTAGGAGAGCTTTTAACAAGCAAAACTCCAACAAGGACAAGTCAGCAGGCAAGAAAGAAGACAAGGATAAGGATAACAATGGTGAAGATGCCTTTCCGCAGGTTGAGAATGTTGTTGCTGTCTTGTTCAGTGGCGAAGCCTTGAATCGGTCCAAACGATCTAAGAAACTCGCACTGCATGAGATCATGGCAATTGAACCAGTCGTGCCTACATATCTCAAGTGGTCGGAGGTGCCTATCACCTTCTCGCGAGCCGATCAATGGACTAACTTCACCAACCCAGGACGATATCCATTGGTTTTGGATCCAGTCTTGGCTTAGGCCAGACTGACCAAAGTTCTCATTGATGGAGGCAGCGGCCTCAATATCATCTTTGCTAAGACCCTCAACAAAATGGGACTCGACATCACCAAGTACTTGAAGCCTATGGAATCTCCGTTCTACGGCATTGTTCCAGGCCATGCAGCTATCCCGTTGGGGCAGGTTACTCTACCAGTTACCTTTGTCACGGCGGCAAATTACAGGACCGAGTACATCAAGTTTGAAGTGGCTGATTTTGAGACCTCGTATCATGCGATCCTCGGGCGTCCAGCCCTCGCCAAATACATGGCGATTCCGCATTATGTATACCTTGTTCTCAAGATGTCTGCTCCCAATGGAGTGCTTGCTCTAAAGGGAGATCTGAAGACCTCTTATGACTGTGATGTGGAAGCCGTTGAGTACGCTGCTGCATCCCAAGTCCCTACTCAGATGCTTGAGTTTCTCTCCCTCGCCAAGAAGTCGAAGGAGGAAGAACTCGAGATCCCCAGCAAGAAGTCTGCCAGTACTAGCTTTAAGCCCTCTCAAGATGTACAGCTCAAAACTATAGATCTTGAGATGGGCGACTCGTCCAAAACTGCTCTCATAGGGGCAGACCTGGATTGTAAATAGGAAGACACGCTCGTCAAGTTCCTTCGTGCTAATATAGATATATTTGCTTGGAAGCCATCCGATATGCCTGGTGTTCCTAGGGAACTTGCCGAGCACAAGCTCAATGTCAAAGCTGATGTGAAGCCTAAAAGGCAACACTTGCGAAGATTCGATCAAGAACGACGCACCGCGATCAAGGCCGAGCTTGCCAAACTACTCGCGACTGGCTTCATTAAGGAAGTCTTTCATCCAGAGTGGTTGGCTAACCCAGTCCTGGTCCGGAAGAAGAACAACAACGAGTGGCGTATGTGTGTTGACTACACTGACCTCAACAAACACTGCCCTCCAGATCCTATGGGTCTACCGCGCATTGATCAAGTCGTGGACTCCACGGCCGGTTCGCATTGAAGAAAGAGGATCAGATCAAGACATCATTTATCACTCCCTTTGGTGCTTTTTGTTACACCACTATGTCCTTTGGGTTGAAGAATGCAGGAGCTACATATCAACGAGCCATACAGTCTTGCTTGTCTTCACAGATTGGCATTATTGTAGAGGCATATGTTGATGATGTAGTCGTCAAGACTCGTGATCCAGCGACATTCATTGATGACCTCCAGCAGACATTCGACAACCTCAGAAAATTTCGTTGGAAGCTCAACCCGACTAAATGCATTTTCGGTGTTCCTGCTGGTAAACTACTTGGGTTTATTGTCAGTCACCACGGCATTGAAGCAAATCCGGCGAAAATTATGGCTATTCTTACTATGGAAGCGCCTGTCAACATCAAGGAAGTCCAGAAGCTCACAGGATGTATTGCGGCATTGAACAGATTCATATCCCAACTTGGTGAAAAGGGTCTCCCTTTCTTCAAGCTACTCAATAAGCAAGACAAGTTTGTCTGGACAGCTGAAGCCAACCACGCATTTGAACAACTCAAGACCTACCTGACTACCCCATCGGTTCTCGTGGCTCCAGTTGAAGGTGACCGTTTACTTCTGTACATTGCAGCTACTACTCATGTGGTTAGTACAGTTATCGTGGTTGAACGCAAGGAAGAAGGCCATGCATTCCCTGTACAGTGGCCGGTTTACTACATCAGTGAAGTCCTCTCACCATCGAAGGTTCGCTATCCCCAAGTCCAGAAACTACTCTACGCAGTTTTTATAACTGCTAGAAAGCTGAGACATTATTTTCAGTCATTTCGTATCACTGTGGTTACTAAATTTCCTTGGGAGAGATTTTTTCTAATCCTGATGCTACTGGACGAATATGCAAATGGCGGGCCGAGATGTGTGAGCATAACATCACATTTGCTCCACAGACAGCTATCAAGTCTCAAGCTCTTGCTGATTTTACTGTCGAGTGGATGGAAACTCAGTACTCCAGGGCAACTACTCGCCCGGAACACTGGGTTATGTATTTCGATGGTTCATTACAGCTTGAAGGCGGTGGAGCGGGAGTGTTGTTGATATCTCCCAAAGGCGATCAGCTCAAGTACGTTCTGCAGATTATGTTTCCAGTCACCAACAATGCGGCTGAATATGAGGCAATGTTGCACGGGCTACGCCTGGCAGCATCTCTTGGCATAAAGTGGCTTGTTGTATACGGGGATTCTGCAGTTGCTATAAATCAAGTCAACAAGGATTGGTCAACTAATAAGGAAACGATGGACGCTTATGTCAGTGAAGTGCGCAAGCTTGGGCATCACTTTCACGGCCTGGAATTTCATCATGTTGTTCGTGATAATAATGTTGCTGCTGATGCACTATCAAAGCTTGGCTCTAAGCGCGCTGACGTTCCAGCAGAGATTTTTGTCCATGAGTTGCACAAGCCATCCATTAAGGAGTCGGCACCTATGGAAATTGATCTTCCCCCTCAACATCTCCAAGTTATGGTTATCGAATCCAATTGGATGACCCCATTTATCGAGTACTTGCGTGATCTCAAACTCCCAGACAGCAAGGAAGAGCAAGTCCGCATCAGTCGACGAGCAGCAAACTACGTGGTGGTCAACAATACACTTTATCGACGTGGGGCATCTGTCAACGTCTTGATGAAGTGTATCACCGATGAGGAGGGTCGAGCTTTGCTTGCGGAGATTCATAGTGGTGTTTGTGGCAATCATGCCGCATCACGCACACTAGTCGGAAAGGCGTATAGGGCTGGTTTCTTTTGGCCCTCTGCAATGAAAGATGCTGAAGACATTGTCAAGACTTGTCAAGGTTGTCAATTCTTCGCTCGGCAAGCTCATGTTCCAGCACACGAGTTGCAGACTATCCCACTATCTTGGCCTTTTGCTTGTTGGGGCCTTGATTTAGTGGGACCCCTAGCTAAAGCTCCTGGTGGATTTCAGTGGCTTGTTGTAGCCATTGATAAATTCACCAAGTGGATTGAAGCTCAACCACTAGTCAATCCACGAGCTGTAAATCTCATCAAGTTTTTCGATGGCATTGTTCATAGATATGGCATACCACATGATATTATCACAGACTTGGGATCAGTTTTCACCAGTGAACAATTCCAGGACTATTGTGATAAGTACTCGATCGAGATACATTATGCCTCGGTCGCTCATCCTCGCTCCAATGGACAAGTCGAGGAGGCTAATGGCTTGTTACTTCAAGGATTAAAGCCAAGATTGTATGAGCCTATCAAGAAATATGGTGGTAAATGGGCACAAGAGCTACCAGCAGTCCTTTGGGGGCTGCGCACTCAACCCAGTCGGGCGACTGGGCAATCTCCATATTTTCTGGTCTATGGGTCTGAAGCAGTCCTACCTGCTGATCTTCTTTGGAAATCACCACGACTAGAGAATTATGATGAACAAGTTGCTCAGCAAGAAAGGTTTCAAGACGTGGATGGCATTGAAGAAGCTCGAGTGGTGGCTCTTATTCAAAATACACGATACCTTGATGGATTACGGCGTTATCATCAACATTCAGTCCAGTCCCGTTCCTTTATCATAGGAGACTTGGTATTGAGGCGCCTTCAGAAGACGGACGGCTTGCATAAGCTTATGTCTCGCTGGGAAGGGCCATTTATAGTTAAACAAGTCATTGGGCCTGGTACTTATCGCTTGCAAACTCAAGAAGGCGAGGATCTGCCTAATGTGTGGAATGTTGAGCATTTGAGGAAATTCTACCCCTAATATGGGCCTCAGAAGAGTTGTACTTCTTGTTTCACCTTATGTGGAATAAAGAGTATTGATCTCTGTGCTCACATTACTTGTGTTCTATTTCTCAATTTGAGACCTCTGCATTTAGCTTGTCACTTTTCTTTTAAAAGTACAAGTTCAAGAGGAGTTGTTTATCAACTATATCAAAAGAAGTCAAGACTACTCTCCTTTAGAGTGACGCTAAGTCCTTTGAGTCTTGATAGAGTACTATGGTTATTATAGCCTATCTCGTTTCTTTTGATCAGGGATGTTCTGCTCTGTGTCTTGCACCGACTACATCAGCATCCTTGTTTATAGACTTATTTATGTCTTTATTTTTAGCATACAATGGTATTGCTATCTTCTTCTCTTGCAACTACAAGTACATTTTTGTCTATTTAGACTTGCTTAGGTATCTCTTTGTTTCTACAGGAGCTCTACCTAATGCCTTTAGACCTTTGGGTCCTTGCGCGAGTACTTTGCATGAGATCAGTATTTAAAGTACTTGTATTTGTTCATCTAACAAATCGCAATGCATACATATATGTCACACGACTAGTTTTTATACAAGCATTGCACACAAGTACTAATGATTGTTTTTTAACTATCCTATTACAAGAGGCTTATTTCTCCTCTAATGAATCGATGAAGTCTTTTGCAGCAGCTTCGGTATCTGCTACAAGTGCCTCGTATTGTTCTCCGCTGACATCGGGTGGTAGGTACTTGATCTCCAGCCTGGCTTCAGGGTTGTGTGCCTTGAAGAGCGCGAGTAGCTTGTTGGTACAGTCTCTCAGAGTTGTTTTACAATACTCTGTGACTTGTTCCGGCACTTGTCGCAACCGTTCTAGCAGTGAAGGTTCTTGGCTTGATGTCTCCACTGGACTCAGCATCTCGACGATTGGTCTCACGGCTTCTTCCAGTTGGCGCTTTTCTGCCAGCAACACATTGATTTCTTGTTGCTTATCCTGGACGGCCTGCATATGTTGCGCAATCTACCTTTCCCAATCCTTATGGATTTGGAATTCCTTCTTGCGCTCTTCTTCTTTTTTGTCGAGTGCATCCTTCAGTTGGGCGACATCTTCCATATAGCTCTGTGCAGCATTATACCAAGTGGTTTCCTTCTTCTGCGCTGCTATTGTTCTCTTCTTTAATTCTGTGAAAGATTATATTCATATAATATTATATTCACAAGATTGAATCCAGAAGCTTACAGGTCATTGAAGTACTACTTACCCGAGTTGTCCTTGACCAGGCCCGCAATTCGGCTGTTGAGGCGATTCTTATCATCTTCATGCCTTTTAACTTGCTCCTGGAGGTATTCAATATCTCTCTTGTGTGCAGTCTTTACCTTCTCCAGCTCTTCACACTTGTTGGCGAAGTCGGCATCCAATTCACGGATCCGAGCGCGGAGACAGACATCGCCAGGCTTTTCGACTAGATCAACCATGGCCTACATAAAGGTTATATCAGTCTAGTTGATAATTTCTATGCAATTATAGACTTGTTCCGTGTTGTTTTTTTTGCTTACCAGGGCTTGCCGCAACAAGTCGCGGAGTCTGTCGCCGTCTTTTTCGGCTTCGTCACTTTCCGCCTGCATAGAGATGAGGGATTATTTATTTATTTTAGTCCTAACTATTATTTTTTAGTACATAATTTTACTTACAGTTTGTTGTTCAACACTTTTTCCTTTGCCACTAACATCCTCTTCAGCACTCTTGTGGCTTGAATATGGCTTTTCTGCGCCTTGTGGCTGTTATGCAGATTATTTAGCACAAGTTTACGTATACATGCATATGAACAAGATCACAGAGCGAATGAAGGGCTACATACCTTGGGCGGCGAGTTGACGACTACTTTGGTAGTCCTGACCGCGTCTTCTTTTTCTGGATTAAGTCTTGTTTCCGCAGCTCCGACTTGTTCTGTTTCGTTCACTGCTACTCCGAGTGGTTGTTCGTGCACAACTTCTTCAGGGTTGGCACTACTCTTCTCGATATTGGGGGTAGCAGCGGAGGTCTCTTGGACCTTTGCCGGGGATGAAGCTTGTTCTTCAACAGCAGGCGGCACTGCAGCAGTCCCTTGGACACTTGGCGGCGTCATGGCCACCTCTTCTGTGTCCTTCGAGCTCTTTTCCATTATGGTTGGTGCAGGCCTATCAAGACAGCAAAATATTCAGATATCATATCCCAATTGATTATTTGTCAATGCAAGTACCGACTACTTACGGTGGCGGAACGGGAGCTAGTCGAGGTTGGAACTTCAACTTGGGTAGTGATTTGGCTGGCTTGGTACTTGGCATACTTCCAGTAGCGCTGCTCATCAGCGAACTACTTGTGGAAGATGTTTGCTGCTTGTAATGAGTGGTGTCCAACCCCAGCTTTATGCGCTTCCCGAGTATTCCACTCGGCACCGTGTTGTCGACCACACTTGCGCCCGAGCGTTTCTTTCTAGCTGCGGGTGGTATGGTAAGCACTGCAATACATTAGTAGCAGTTCAAGTCAAATGCCTACAAATTACAGAACAAGCAATGATGAACAAGCAACAGATTGAGTACTTACCAACAGCTCTTGGTCGTGGCGGCGATTCCACATCCTCTTCTGAAGGCGACTCCTCCAGCAGTGCTACCCTGCGAGCTTCCCGCGCTTCTTCAGTACTTGGCGTGGCTTCGGGGTCTTCCTTCTCCAGGTCGCTTCACTCTTTCTCAGTGAGTGGTTGACTTGCTCGGACAATAGGCTGACGCAAGCATCCAAGGTAGATTATTAGATTTAAATTGACAAAGGTACATGTCAACACAGAGTCACGAAGCACTTACATCTACTTGCGGGTTCTCCTTCGAGTACTCGCCTACCACGACTGATTTCTCTTCGACGTTGTTGAACATTTTGTTCGCATCAATATGGTTTCGTCTGAGAGTACCTCAGCCGTGGTGCGGGAGCAGTCGGTGGGACCTTCGTAGTCAAAGCCGAGATGCTCGCGTTGTTGCAGTGGCAGGATTCTTCGCTTCATGAAGCTGTACGCGATCCCCACGCCAGACAGACCCTTGTCTTTCAAGTCTTGTACACGATCTAGCAGCGCAGGTATATCTTGTGCTTCTTCTGCTATGGGGCGGTCGTTCCAGCTGGCTTGTGGTTTCGGGAACCAGTTATCCCTTTCTAGACATCTTAATCCATGATTTCCTGCTACATTCAACAATACAATTAAAGTTCAGTGATAAAAACAAGTCGAAGCACATCTAATCAAGATTGACGACTGCTTACCGATGATGAAACACTTGTGTTTCCAATTTCCGCATGAGTCCAGCACTGGCATATCAAACCACCTAGCCTTCATGCTTTGGCGGAACTGGATTCCAGCGCCACCGACTACTTCTATCCGCTGATGGTTTGGCTGTGGCTTTATATGGTAGAGGGTGCGAAACAAGGCGAGGCTGGGTTCAATGCCAAGAAACACCTCACAGGTGTGGACAAAACTGGACAGATAGAGAATCCCATTGGGATTAAGATGATGAACTTGCAACTTATAGAAATCAAGGAACTCTTTAAGGAAGTCAGAGATTGGCATCCCAAAACCACGCTCACAAAAGGAGATAAAAATTGGAATTTCTTGATTATTCTCTGTGGGAAATAGTTCCTTGAAACAGGATTTCCACTGCAGAGTAGTACTATCTAAGAGTAGATCATGCTCTACTAGAGATTGTACCTCTCTCTCAGTGGCTGTACATTCCTTCCACGCAACCACCAGCGACGGTGGCTGGTTGGACTGCGGAGGATCTGCTGCGGGATCCACCAATGCTCTCCTCCTTCGCCCTCCAGTAGCAGATGAGCCCGCCGCAGATGCATCCGTGGTCTTCTTGGTGCCTCTCTTTGGTCCCATTACTCTTGTAGTTTTGGATTTCTCGCGCATCTACGCTTGAATGAGCTCGGGGGCTACGCTTGGTACCCTCTGAGATGGGATTTGGCACTCAAGATTGAAGCTTGGTGCTCGCAAGGCTAGGGGGCTTGGCTCAGAGTATTTGCGGCATGCAAAGCTTGAGTTTTTGGCTCGGTACCAATTGTGGTCGAATGACCTAGGATATATAGCCAGCCTGTTAGGGTTTTGGACGGCCGCTACAGTAGCAACGGCGCTTGACATTCTGTTTTTTTGCCGAGGATTTCGAGGATTTTTTCCTTGATTTATAGATCTTCGCGGTGATTTCGGAAGCTTTCAGTTATTTCCAGATTTTGGAGATATCCTTGACCCTTAAATCAAAGATATTTTGCTTTAAAGCTCGGGGACTGCTAGCGGATATTCCGGGATTTGTTTTTAGAAAATTTTGGAAGATACAAACTATATACCTTTGACTAGTTTCCTTTAAACTACTCGAAGCTCGGGGGCTACACCCAATGGGTGCACCTATTCGGTGCACGCCATTTGAAGTACTCGAGAAAGAAGATTGAAGATTGCTTTTGATCCTTCGACTGCTTTCTTGAAATAGTCGAAGGCTCGGGGGCTACACCCATTGGGTGCATCATAGATGCACTCCAATGGAAATTACCTTACAGAGAAGGATTTGAGCATCTTATGCTTAGCTCCAGCTACTCGAAGATGTTAAAGCATTCAAGACTTGAAGCAAAGGCGCAAGATGCTCGGGGGCTTGTGGGACCAGGATCCCTAGAACCACTCATGTAAGGGATTAAACTACCCGATATGGGAATGTTTACTCGTCTACTAAAACTAGTCGGCTACGGTGCAAGACGGCGTAGAAGACTGGGTAGAACTAGTCGGATACTAATAGGAGACTCCCCAAAGATTACTCTGTTGTAGTACTCCAGATTGTATACGACTAGGATCATACAACCGACTTGTAACTCTACCTCCCAGACTATATATGGCGGGGTAGGGACCCCTCCAAAGAGGAGACTAGACCAGATCATATATCTGGGATAGGAGAGGTGCTTTGGTACAACCATACGAGAAATACAATCTACCATACAGGACGTAGGGTATTACGCTATTTGCGGCCCGAACCTGTCTAATTCTTTGTGTTGTTCGTACACCATCGTTCCTAGAACTAGGCGAGACCCACAATTCTACTCTCTGGGGTACCCCCAGGCAGACGTGCGCGACATAATTTGTCGACAGGGAGAGACACTAGAATGAAGCACGAAGCACATGCTCTAGCTCCCTGATCCATGTTGCTAAAAAGCAAGTTTTAACATTAAAGTTGAAGTGGACCATTAAGTCAAAGTTAACAATTAAGTAAAGGTGACAGTAGCTGCGCATAGCAAAGTTCTACCCATATGCATAAACCCAAGTTAAACACGGACAGGATAAACAAAAGCTAGGTACAACCTTAAAGGTACATCAGTTTAGACACATGCATGTATGAAATAATTAAATACAGGTGAGTAGGTAGCAAGGATTGTCCGTGCTATAACTTGCCTTCCTCAAAGTGCTACTGCTGCTGCTGTGAGTCCGGCTCCTGAAAGTCCTCGCACTCAAACTCCAACGCGAATGGCTCACCAACTGGACACGAATCACCACACAAGCATCCACACAAGCCAATACATGCAAACAAAGGTATTCTATTAGAAACAGTACACCAAATAGTAGAAACAGAACAAAAGAAGGCTTTAAAACTAATCTACGCTTTGCTACGAACACGTGAGCGCAAGAATCACACTAATCAAAGCTAAAACGAGAAAGATCTAGCTTTTCTAAGGTTTAGGGGCTTGTTGGCAAGTTTCAGAAACTTTCAGGGGCTTAACTACGAAAAACCAGGGACCTAAACGTAATTATACTCAAAACTACGAGGGCTAGCGTGCAAAAAGGCAGGGGCTGGACCGCGGGTTCTAATTTACAAAAGATCAGGGGCCTTTTCAAAAACCAGGGGCATATCTGTAAGGGATTTTTGAATAGGATGGACTGCGGGTTGATTTAGAAAAACCGGAGGGGCTCTTTAGAAAAGTGTACCGGCGTTGACCGGTATGAGTCATAATTGACTCGGCTCACGATGGATCTGGGACACTAGATATCGATCGGACGGCTGAGGTTCTATGGGGAGGGGAGGTCATCGGCGACAACAGGAGTGCGACGGCGCCGAGCGGGTGGCAGCGGGCTCGCCGGAGTTGAGCACAACTCACGCTACAGACCTCCAAGCACGACGTGGTTTGGTCCTACGGCATCGGGGAAGTGCGGCGAGTTCACCTAGAGGGTTCAAGCCAAGGGGAAAGGCGGTGCCGGTGATGCGCGGCGGCGAATAGAGGAGCCGGAGCTCCGGTGAGTTCTGGTGACGGCAGTGGAGGTGCTACGGGGCACGGTTTTGGACGAGGCTAGGCCCTACGGCTTTGGGAGGCAACGGCGAATGCTGCAAAGGTGTTCAAGTCGACCAAGACGCGGCAGAAAAGGCTGACGGCGGTGACCCGCGGCCGGCGGAGCTCTGGCATGGTGGTCGGGGGTGCTAAAGGTTGAGAGAGGGAGAGAGAAGTGGCGCTGGAGGGTCCTTACTCTTGCGCGGTCCTCGCGGCGGAGTCGAATTGGAGCGAGGCGGTGTCGGGGTGAAGCTCGATGGTGACTGGAGCTCGGGGCGGTGGCGCAGAGCTTGGGCGGTGGCGCGAGTGCGAGGGGAAGGGTGCTGCGGCTCGGAAACTCGAGGCGGAGAGGGATGAGGATGCAGGGGTGCGGGGCGCGGCTTTTATAACCCTGAGGGGTGTCCTCCTTGGCGTGCGAGCCACGCAGATCGGCTGCGGCGGCGGTGCTCCCCTTCCATAGGTGGGGATTGGCTTCCTTACGGGGAGCGAGTCGCAGAAGGAAGGAGGGTCGCAGGGAAGCTTCGGGGAAGGTTCGCGATGGCGCGTAGCCGAGCTGGGGGTGGGCCAGCGAAACCAGGTGGGGTCGGGTGCATCCGGCGCGGCGCCGAGCCGGACTTGGGTGCGGTCAGGAGGAGGAAGATGACTCTGCCGAACGGGGCCCATGTGGCAGTGGGAAGGAGTGGGAGTGGGCCGGCGTGGAATGGTGTTCGGCCGAGCGGGGTGCGTAGCTCAGCCTGGGCTGGTGAGTTGGAGGGCAGAAGAAGAGCATGCTAGAATTTAAAGGAGCAAGAACAGACTTCAGCTGCAAGGGGAGCTCGGGCCGCACGAGTGAGGAGAGGCGGTTTGGGCCGAGATGGGCCGTGCGGGGGCGGGATGCGTGAGTGGGCCGAACGGAGGCGGAAGCAGCTGCTGGGATGGCTGGGGAGGAAAGAAGGGGGAGCAGAAACGGACCAGAGGAAAGTTTAGGGAGCAGAAGTGGACTCGGACCTAAACAACTTTTCTATGGCTCCAAACAATGTGATTCAAATTTGAATTTAAATAAATTTAAACTCTCATTTGAACCACAAGCAGTACAAAACTCAATGCAGCAGCATGAATGCAACAAAAATGTTTCTGCACCTTATATTTGATTTTAATTTCCAGAAATTGTTTATTTAACCTATATTAATTATGAACATGACATTAAATAATCAATTAATTACTGAAAATTTTAAATAGGGTTATTTTAGGGTGTTAGAAAAGCCCTCGATGAGCTGAAAGCGGCGCTCGCGCGCGCGCCTGTCCTAACGCCGCCGCGGGACAATCAGCCCCTCTACCTCTATATGGCTGCAACTACTCTGGTAGTTAGCGCGGTCATCGTCGTCGAAAGGACGGAGGAGGGCCATGCCCTGCCGGTGCAGAGGCCGGTATACTACGTCAGCGAGGTGTTGTCCGACACCAAGATGAGGTACCCCAATATCCAGAAACTGCTCTATGCTATAGTGCTCGCGCGATGAAAACTGCGACACTTCTTCGAGGCGCATCCGGTGACCGTGGTCTCATCTTTCCCTCTAGGTGAGATAGTCCACAATCCCGATGTCGCTGGCAGAATAGCTAAGTGGTCGATGGAACTAATGGGAGAGACCCTCGCCTATGCCCCTCGAAAGGCAATAAAGTCACAAATCCTGGCGGATTTCGTGGCAGAATGGACAGACACATAGCTTCCCCCACTACAGATCCAGGTCGAATGCTGGACCCTGTACTTGGACGGTTCGGTGATGAAAACCAGGGTGGGCACGGGCCTCCTCTTCGTCTCACCCCAAGGGGAGCACATTCGCTATGTAGTGCGCCTACACTTCCCGGCGTCCAACACATGGCGGAATACGAAGCCCTCCTCGCTGGGGTCCGCATCGCCATCGAAATCGGGGTAAAGCACCTCGACGTTCGAGGTGACTCCCAGATAGTCGTCGACCAAGTTATGAAGACTTCTAGCTGCCGCGATGGCAAGATGGAAGCGTACTGCCAGGCGGTCCGTAATCTGGAGGACAAATTCTACGGCATCGAGCTTAGCCACATCCTGTGCAAGTACAACGAGGAGGCGGACCAGCTGGCGAAAATCGCGTCTGAGCGGCTAACCGTTACACCGAACATCTTCGCCCACGATCTCGACAAACCTTCTATCGATCTCGAGGGTGCAGAGCACCACCCTCGAAAGGCCTCGGAAGTCTTGGGGGCTGGTGGCGGCGACCCCACGGACAAGGATCCCTCGGAGGGGAATCTCGAGGTCCCCGACTTCGAGACTTCCTCGATGGATGAAGCGGAGGCGATGGAGATCGACGCCGACCCGCCGCCACCTCGAGACTAGCGGACCCCATTCCTCGAGTGGTTGGACCAGGGGCAGTTGCCCTCGGATCGGACCAAGGCTCGACGCATCGCAAGGAAGGCCAAGTCCTTTGTCCTGATCGACGGAGAGCTGTACAAGCGCAGCGCTTCGGGAATCTTGCAGCGATGTATACCCATCCCTGAGGGTCAGCAGCTGATCCGCGATATTCATGAGGGAGCATGCGGACACCATGCTGCGCCACGAACCCTCGTGGCAATGCCTTTCGACAGGGTTTTTACTGGCCCACTGCGATAGCCGACGCCAAAGAAACCTGTCACACCCCAAAATTTTCGGATTTTGGAATGTGAATTTTTAACGCAATTAATATAATAATTTTCTCGATTGTCTAAAATTTTTCCAAGCTTTATATAATTTCCAGGGAATTTAGTATAGGAAAATCCTATAGTCTAAATTTAATTAAAATAATATAGGTTTAGTTTTGAGTGTCTTGCATTCATGCTGGCTGCATTGAGTTTTGGTTGCTTGTAGTTCAAATAAGAATTTAAATCTAATTTAAATTCGAGTTTGAATTGCATGTGTTTGAGCCCTAGAAAAGTTGTTTCATCCCGAGTTCATTGTCGCCTGCTGAACTTTCTTCCTTGGCCGATTGTGCTCCCCTCTCTTTTTCCCTTCGGCCCAGCCCCACCAAACCAGCTCCAACCGCAGCCCAGCGCCCACGCCAGCTCTCGCGAAACCCTAAAGCCCAGCCCAGCATGCGCCGGCCCAGCTACACCCGCCTGGCCTGCTCCCCAATTTTCCCCCTTCCTCCCTGATGTTAGGCTTCATCCCCCGGGCCGAACTGGCGAGGCCCGATTCGGGCCCAAGACGCCTCACCAGCGCCTCCTCTCGCAGCTGAGCGCCGAGCGCCGCCGAGGCCAGGCCAACCTTGGCGTTTGTGCCGGCGTGCTCGCCGAGGCCGTCTTCGGTCCTTCCCCACCCTATAAAACCCGCGCGACCCTCGGCCTCGATTCCCATCACCCAGCGCCACGAATCCTAGCTCCAGCCTTGCCTTCGCAGTAGCGCCACCGTCGGCAGGAGGCGAACCGAGCGCCGCCGGCCGCCATTGGCGGCGATTCGCCGTGTCAGCCGCCTGCCGGGGCAGTAAGAAGCCTCCATGAGCTCCTCCATGCCGAGCTGTAGCTTCTTCGCCGGTTCTCGCCTCCGTTTCTCCACCAGACGTGCTCCCCCACGGTGTGACCCGAGCCGCCGACCGCCGTCTCCGATTGCGGCGCCATCGTACGCCTTGTGCCGCTGGTGAGCACATCCCCATGTTTCCCTCGCTCTCCTCTACCTCCCACGCTACTACTACGCCGCTGGCGAGCCATGGCGCCCAGGAGTGCCGGCGAGCCCCCCCCCCCCCCCCCCCCCCCCCTCAGCGCTGCTTCATTGGAGAAGACGACGCTTTTGCGTTTAGGCCCCTGGAAGAACTCCCCTCCTACGCATAAAACCACCCCCTCCCCTAGATCTATTCTGAACCGTCCGATCCGAGATCAACGGCCCAGATCCAACCGAACCCCCGAGTCAAACCTAAGGATACAGGTCAGCCGAGCCACTTTTGCAAAGGAGCCCCTGTCTTTTTCTGAAATTAACCCGCCATCCTGAGCAGTTCAAAACTAATTACAAAAAGGTCCCTAGAACTTCAAAAAGCCATAACTTCTCCGTTTTAGCTCCGATTAGCGTGATTCTTGCGCTCTCGTGTTCGTAGCGAAGTATAGATTAGTTTCGTAGCCTTCTTTTGTTCTGTTTCTACTGTTTGATATATTGTTCTTAGTCATTCTTATTTGTTTGCTTGTATGTTTGTGCCGATGATTGCTGCGAGTAGAGGGACGTCATCAAGAGATTGCAAGGAGGAGATTTTGAAGATCAAAATCTGAAGATTAATCTGTATATACCGGATTTGAGGCAAGTTATAGCAACGGACAATCCTTGCTACCTACCCACCTTTGTACTACATTTATTTACATTCATGCATTTAAATTGATGTACCGCTAAGGATATTCCTAGCTTTGATATTCCTGTTCCCTTGATTACCTTGGGTTATTGCATTATGGGTAGACTTTTGCTAGGCGCAGCTACTGTCACCTTTACTATTACTGCTAATCTTGATTTAATGGTTCACTTCAACATAAATGTTAAAATATGCTTTTTAGCAACATGGTTAAGGGAACTGGGGCGTCAGCTGCGTGCCAGGCCCTAGTGTCACTCCGTAAGGACTGGTTCTTAAAGCGGAAACCCAGGAGCCTATCGCCACCGCTAGAACTATCATGGCTCTGGTCTTGGACAAGTAGCTTGTACGGCTCTAGCTTGACAGAGTTACCGACGAGCCGATGGCGTTATAGGAAGCACTCGTGAGAGTATGGTATGATCCACCGAGGGCGGAGGGTCCGCCGGCTATGTCCCCGTGAGACACAGTCCCGTGTGGGAGTCCTCGCGTTGGAACTCCGCACGTTGCACTTTTACTTTCCTGTTGGCATGCGTTGCCGCGCATTGGACGCCATTGACACCCCTCATGTTGCGCCCTGAGCGACGGTCAATCTCGGTGCCTTGGCCATGCTGCCTGTGTTACCATAGCGGCTACTGTCTTGTTAGGGTGTCTTGTGAAAAGCCTCGTAGCGTCCCTTTGCAGTCACACCTCGGTAGTGTTGATGTGCGTGGTTGGGTGCAAAGTTCCTTTGAACTTTTACGCGACTGGTGGGTAAAGGGTGAAACCTCTGCAGAGTGTATAATCTATCATGATAGCCTTGCTCAAGGTCACGAGCGGCCTGACGTTCCTTTTCGATTAGAAATTGATGGATATTATTGTTGTTGTTAAATGTCACTTACACTATTTAATTGGGTTACAACTGGGAGTCCATTCATTTGTAGTAACTTGGATAAAGTTAAAATGAACCAACTAAAAGTGCTAATGCAGTTAAACCGTGTCAAGCCTTTTGAGCCTTCATAACCCGTGCTATACTTGCTAAGTAAGACATTTACTTACACTTGCTATTACTCGACATTCCGGCATGGGTAACAGATGGAGTACTACTGAGCTGGGGTCAACCAGTCGGTGTCCCTGTGGACTACGGCCTCACCATGGAGTTGAAGATTAGGCTTCCGCTGTGTATGTGCTAACTCTGATTTAAACTATTTTTATTCGAGCATATTTACTCTGTTTATCATATTTGTTAGCTGTATGTATTCTGTGGATATCCTGGGCACACATATAGCAGCACTTCGAGTTTATATAAAACCCGGGTGTGACAAAACCGTGCGCAACTGTGAAGGATGCCAATTCTACGCACGCAAGACGCATCTCTCGGGGCATACTCTGCAGACCATCCCCATTACATGGCCTTTCGCGGTCTGGGGTCTGGACCTTGTAGGACCTTTTCGACAAGCGCTCGGGGGCTTCACGCACATACTGGTGGCGATCGACAAGTTCTCGAAGTGGATCGAAGTTCGAGCCATCACCAACATCAGATCGGAGCAGGCTGTGCTATTCTTCACCGACATCATACACCGGTTCGGCGTTCCCAACTCGATCATCACCGACAACGGCACCCAGTTCACAGGCAAGAAGTTCCGGGAGTTTTGCGACGACCACCACATCCATGTGGACTGGTCAGCCGTGGCTCACCCCCAATGCAACAGCCAAGTGGAGCGCGCCAACGACATGATTCTGCAAGGGCTAAAGCCGAGGATCTTCAATAAGCTGAACAGTTATGGTCGAAGGTGGGTAGCCAAACTACCCTCGGTGATTTGGAGCCTGAGAACCACTCCGAGCAGAGCCACGGGCTTCAGCCTGTTCTTCCTTGTCTACGGCGCCGAGTCCATCTTGCCGACCGACCTCGAGTACGGGCCCCCGAGGCTTAGAGCCTATCAGGAGGAACAGAACCAGCAAACACGCGAAGACTCGCTGGACCAGGTGGACGAGGCTCGAGACGTGGCCGCCCTGCACTTGGCACGGTACCAACAGTCCCTAAGACGACATCAGGAGCGGAGGGTGCGGCGTCGAGACTTGAACGAGGGCGACCTGGTGCTGAGGCTATGCCAAGACAACCGAGGCCGACACAAGCTCACGCCACCGTGGGAAGGACCGTTCATCGTCGCCGAGGTCCTCAAGCCCAGCACCTACAAACTGACGAATGAGAAGGGCGAGGTCTTCCCCAACGCTTGGAACATCCAACAGCTATGTTGCTTCTACCCATAGAACCTCTTGTACTTTCCGCATTTTTGTTTTATCGCATGATGATAATAACAAAGGTTCATAACAGCATGGAAACATTGTTACTAACAACAATGAAACAGGGTGACTCGCCTTTACCCTCGAAGCAAACTCGAGGTAAAGCCAAGCCTCCCTCAGGGGCTACTAGGGGACTAACCCCCCAACAGTCCTAACTTTTTTCCATGCGCTATTTTTTCGAAAATGTGTAGCCTTTTCTCAACAGTTCAGAAAGACGTAAGCGAGGCGCAGGCCTACCGCGGCTGAGAGCCGGCCGAGTCGCGGGACCACCTACGCCCTCGAAAGGCTACGGCATCCCCCTCACCTCTCAACGCCAAGATTACTTGTTCTCCTCCACCGAAATCGATCTCGAGCCAAGAGAAAGGGCACAACACATCGAACGACAAACAAACACAAATCTTTCTTTTCGAAAAACGTGCTGCCGAGCCTCTTTTCGATAGTTTAGAAAGACGTAAGCGAGGTGCAAGCCCACCATGGCTGAGAGTCGGCCGAGTCGAGGGACCGCCTACGCCCTCGAAAGGCTACGGCATCCCCCTCACCACTCGACGCTTAGGTTACTTGTGTCCTCCGCCGAAATCAATCTTGAACTAAGAGAAAGGCGCAACACGTCGAATGACGAACAAATCCGGTTGCAAAACCAAAAAACAACGCCTGAACTAAATTCATACATCCTTATTTGTCGCACAACTAATCACGAAAGTATGGGGCCAAACGCCCAAAATCTCTGCAGGAACTCACGGAAGCGGTTTTGGCCTCCCCCATGCCGCAATACCGGGCTCACTAACACGCCCTAAAGGTTGCAAGGAGGATCCGACTTTCCCTCAGCCGAAACCTAGAATGCGTTATCGGTCTTTCCCCCTTGAAGATCAAGGAGAACGAAAGCAAGGTGTGGGCCTACTACGGTGGAAAGGTGGTCGGGTCGCGGGACCGCTTACGCCCTCGAAAGGCTACGGCATCCCCCTCACCACTCAACACTTAAGTTGTTCACGAAAACGAACTCCTTCGCGAAAATCACTCCAGGATCATGGGAAAAGACACGGTATCACGCAAAAATCTCCGATACGAGTACAAGATCATGCTAACCCACGAAAAGGTTAGACACACAAACATATTTATTCCTTACACGCCATGAACGGCAAACTCGCGAGGATAAATTACACTCGGCCGTAGGCCGTTCGGAGATACAAAGACAAGAGCCGCTCTAACAGGGCTCTTGGACCACTTCAGCTAGCCGGCCAGCATACTATCACGAGAAGCAGTTTCCACAGCTGTCACACCCGGATTTCTATAAATCCCAAGTGCGGCTATATATGTGCCCAGGAAGTCACATACATATATAGCATAACAAATATGGTAAAACAGAGAACACAATGCTTTGTTGAATCATAAATAAAGAGTTTTACATCAGAGTGCTAATCATAAAGGATCCAGGCCGCTCGTGACCCTGAGCAAGGCTATCATGATAGGTTTTACACTCTGCAGAGGTTTCGCCCTTTACCCACCAGTCGCGTAAAAGTTCAAAGGAACTTTGCACCCAACCACGCACATCAACACTTCCGAGGTGTGACTGCATAGGGACGCTACGAGGCTTTCACAAGACACCCTAACAAGATAGTAGCCGCTGCAGTAATACAAGGTGGTGAGTCCTTAGGCACCGAGATCGACGTACGCCCACGGAGTCACACCGTGAGGGGGTCGATGGCGTCCAGAGCGCGGGTATCCACCCCAACAATGCGCAACGCGCGGAGTTCTCAATCGCTGAGACTCCCAACACGGGACTGGGTCTAACGAGACCTAGCCGACAGGGCTACCGTCCTCGGTGGAATCGGGAATCACCCCGCGCCTTGCCTCCCACAATGCCGTCGGCCCGTCGGCAACCACTGTCAAGCTAGAGCCGTACAAGCTACTTGACCAAGACCAGAGCCATGATAGTTCTAGCGGTGGCGACAGGCTCCTGGGTTTCCGCTTTAAGAAACGGTCCTTACGGAGAGACACTAGGGCCTGGCACGCAGCTGACGCCCTAGTTCCCTTAACCATGTTGCTAAAAAGGAATATTTTAACATTAAAGGTTGAAGTGAACCATTATGTCAAGATTAACATTAATAATAAAGGTGACAGTAGCTGCGCATAGCAAATAGCAAAAACCCATAGGAATACAAGGACAGGGAAATAAATGCTAGGAATAACCTTAATGGTAAACAGTATTAGACACATGCGTATGTAAAGAACAGTGTATTAAAAGTGATATAGGTAGCAAGGATTGTCCGTGCTATAACTTGCCTTCCTTGGAGTACTGCTGCTGCTGCTGCGAGTCCTGCTCTGGAGCGTCCTCAACGTACTCGTACACAAAGTCTACGGGCTCACTGACTGGACACGAATCACCACACAAGCATCCATACAAGACAATACATGCAAACAAAGGTATTCTATTAGAAACAGTACACCAAATAGTGAAAACAGTACAAAAACAGGAGCTAGAAATAATCTACGCTTTGCTACGAACACATGAGCGCGAGAATCACTCTAATCGGAGCTAAAACGAAGAAGTTATGGGGTTTTTAAGACTCAGGGACTAATCTGAAAGAAAACGAGGACCTATACGTAATTATGCATTAAAACAGAAGGGCCTAGGCATAAAAAGACGAGGGCCGGACCGCGGGTTCTATTTTTCAAAAGCGCAGGGGGTTTTCCATAAAAATCGGGACCTAATCGTAAATACTTTTGAACTAGCTTGGACTGCGGGTTAATTTTGTACAAGGCCAGGGGATCTTTAGCAAAACTCCGGGCGCTGACCGGTAAGGCTTGGGTTGACTCGGTGTGGGGGCGGATCTCAGCCGCTGGATCAAGATCGGGCGGCGAGGGTTGACTGGGGACGATTGGTCGCCGTCGGCGACAGAGCTCGCGGCGGCGCCGCCCGCGCAGCGGCGGATGCTCGCCGGAGTACGGCCGATCTAGAGCTAGGAGGCACGAGGGGCCATGGTACTTGGTCCTACAGAACCAGGGGAAGATGGCGAGTCCACACAGGGGGATCTCGTCGAAGGTGGGGAGGTAGGGAAGGCTGCCGGCGATGAGCGGTGGAGTGGCGCGGCGATGAGCGGGGTGAGCAAGCTAGAGAGTGCCTAAAGAAGGGAAAAAGGGGGTTCTGAGGTTCCTCACCACGTGGTGATGCTTCTGGAGCACTTGGGTGTGGCGGAGCAGCGATGAGCGCCGAGGTCGATGGTTGCGGCTCGAGCTCCGTGGGCGGCGCTAATGGCCGCGGTGTGAGGCGAGAGGGAAGCGCGGTGGCTTGGGCTTGGGGCGATGATGGGTGAGGCTGGGGGTCTCGGGGCACTGCTTATATAGCCCCCAGGGGAGCCCTAGGGCATCGGGTTGGCAGCGTGGCGCTCACACCGAGGAGATTGGCGGCCGGCGATCCCCTTCCAAAGGAGAGGACGCCTTCCTTGCGGGGAGCAGCGCCAGTAAGGAAGGGGCGGGGCTGGGAACCTTCCACGAAGCTTCGGTAGGTGGTCCACAGGGGCGCGGGGGACTCGGCCGGCGGCGCTTTCCAACTGGCGCCATGGGAGCAGAGAAAGGAAAGCGGGGAGGGAGAGGTAGGAGATGACAGGTGGGGCCCATCTGTCGGCCAGAGAGGGAGAGAAGCGGGGGCGCTGTGTGGCTGGGCTGGCGCGAGACTGGTAGCTTGGGCCTCGACGCAAGTTGCTGGGCCGAGAGCGGTGGCGTGCTGGAGCGGTGGACTGGTGAACGGGCTGCTGCGGCTGGGCCGACGCGACTTGGGCCGCGGGAGAGTGAAGGGAGGGTTAGCGGACTGAGGGAGAATTGGAGGTGGATAAGTGGACTTGGCCGTTGGTGGGCTTGCTGGTGCGCTGGGCCGAGCTGGCTGAAAAATAGAGAGGAGGAGGGGGAGGCTGGGCCGGCACGGTGCTGGGCCGGCTTTGCCTGCTGGGCTACAAGGGAGGAAAGAAAAGGAGGGAGCAGGAATAGACTGAGAAAAGAATTCAGGGAGGGAAAACAAACTCAGCCAAAACAACTTTTCTAGAGCTCCAAACAAAGTGATTCAAATTCGAATTTAAATTCTTGTTTGAACCACAAGCAATTCAAAAATAAATGCAGCAGCATGAATGCAACAAAAATGTTTCTATGCCTTATATTTAATTTTAAATTTCCAGAAATTGATTATTTAACCTATATTAATTATGAACAAGATAATAAATAATCAATTAATTACTAAAAATTTTAAATAGGTTATTTTAGGGTGTTACAAACCTACCCCCCTTAAGATGAATCTCGTCCTCGAGATTCGGACGTGGATGCGAAGAGTTGTGGATAGGTGGCCTTGAGGTCTTCTTCTCTCTCCCAAGTCGCCTCATCCTCTGCGTGTCGGCTCCATTGCACCCTGCACATCCGGATGACCTTGTTTCTTGTCACCCTCTCTGACACCTCTAGGATCTTCACTAGATACTCTTCATAGGTGAGATCCTCTTGCACACTCAGCTCATCGATCGGGATCTGCTCCTCAGGCACCCGCAAACACTTCTTCAGCTGAGACACATGGAACACATCATGTATGCCGGCCAGTTTCTCAGGTAGCTCTAGCCGGTATGCCACTTCGCCCATTCGTTCCAGTATCTTGAAGGGTCCAATGTAACGGGGTGCCAATTTGCCTTTGACATTGAACCTCTTCACACCTCTCATTGGTGACACCTTGAGATACACAAAGTCATCGACTTTGAAGCTGAGATCCCTCCTTCTGACATCAGCATAGCTCTTCTGCCGAGACTGTGCCACCTTCAAATTCTGCCTGATCGTCTGCACTTGTTGCTCCGCCTTTTTGAGTATGTCAGGTCCAAAAACTTGACTCTCCCCAGTCTGACTCCAGAACAATGGTGTTCTGCACTTCCTGCCATACAGAGCCTCGAATGGTGACATCTGCAGACTCTTCTGGTAGCTGTTGTTGTACGAAAATTCTGCATAAGACAGACTCTTGTCCCAGCTTACGCCATACTGCAATGCACAAGCTCTCAGCATGTCCTCCAAGATCTGATTGGTCCGCTCGGTCTGCCCATCTGTCTGAGGGTGATAAGCTGAACTGAAATGCAGCTTTGTGTCCATTGACTCATGCAACCTCTTCTAGAAGTGTGATGTGAACTGAGTGCCCCGATCAGACACTATTCGCTTTGGTACTCCATGCAAGCATACGATCCTCTCCATGTACAGTTCTGCCAATCGGGCGCTTGTGTAAGTGGTCTTTACTGGAAGAAAATATGCCACTTTGGTCAAGCGATCCACGATTACCCAGATAGAGTCATACCCATTCTGAGTGCGAGGCAGACCGGTGATGAAGTCCATACCAACTTCTTCCCATTTCCACTCGGGTATCTTTAATGGCTGAAGCAATCCTGCTGGCCTCTGATGTTCAGCCTTGACTCTCTGACATGTGTCACATAGAGCCACGTGAGTTGCCACATCACGCTTCAATCCATACCACCAGAATCTTTCCTTGATGTCTTGGTACATCTTGGTACTCCCTGGGTGGATTGAGTAAGCTGAATCATGAGCTTCCCTTAGGATAGAGTCCCTGATCTGTGCTATGTCTGGTACACATATCCTCTTCCCATGCCACAAGGTTCCTTGATCATCAACTCAGAATCCAGGGGCCTTTCCTAGAGCAACATTTCCCACAATCTCCTTGATCTGCTCATCTTCAAGCTGACCCTTCCGGATTTCCTGTTCCGGAGTAGGCTCCACTGTCATCTCTGTGATGCTGGTCACAAATCCCAGACTCATCCTCTCAAATTCCCGGCTGAGTCCTTCTGGTAGACAGTGTCCAGTGATCCTGTTCACATAGCTCCTCCTACTCAGAGCATCTACCACCACATCGGCCTTCCCGGGATGGTAGTGGATCTCCAGATCATAGTCCTTGATCAACTCCAACCATCGGCGTTGTCTCATGTTCATCTCGGACTGAGTGAAGACATACTTGAGGCTCTTATGATCGGTGTAAATGTCACACTTATGTCCAACCAAGTAATGCCTCCAAATCTTCAGAGCATGCACTACGGCTGCCAACTCCAGATCATGTGTCGGGTAGTTCTGCTCATGCTTCCTCAGCTGCCTAGATGCATATGCCACAACTCTGCCTTCCTGCATGAGTACACACCCCAATCCTAGACGGGATGCATCGCAGTAGATAGAGAAGCTCTTGGCAAGGTCAGGCAAAACCAGCACAGGGGCTGTTGTCAGTCTCCTCTTCAATTCTTCAAAGCTGGTCTGACACTGCTCGGTCCAGACGAACTTGGCATTCTTCTCCAACAACGCCATCAGGGGCTTAGCAATCTTGGAGAATCCTTCAATGAACCGTCGATAATACCCGGCCATCCCAAGGAAACTCCTGATTTCGCTAACATCCCGAGGCGGATTCCAGCTCAACACATCACTGACCTTTTTTTGGATCAACTGTCACTCCTCCATTGGACAACACATGTCCCAGGAATGCCACTTCCTTCAGCCAGAACTCACACTTGCTCAGCTTGGCATACAGTTGATGTTCCCGGAGTCTTTGCATCACCATTCTCAAGTGTTTCTCATGTTCTTCCTCATTCTTGGAGAAGACCAGTATGTCATCAATGAATACAACCACGAAC
The DNA here is from genome assembly GCA_900205405.1 of Echinochloa crus-galli. Lineage (NCBI taxonomy): Eukaryota > Viridiplantae > Streptophyta > Magnoliopsida > Poales > Poaceae > Echinochloa > Echinochloa crus-galli. The sequence continues at coordinate 419,137 of OAMR01000714.1, read as the reverse complement.
TTGTCGAGGTAGCCCATGAACACATTGTTCATCAGGTACATGAAGTATGCAGGAGCATTAGTCAATCCAAAGGACATGACTGTGAACTCATACAACCCGTACCGAGTGGTGAAGGCCGTCTTGGGTATATCCGACAACCGAATCTTCATCTGATAATAGCCTGACCTAAGGTCGATCTTGGAGAACACACATGCTCCCTTTAGTTGATCAAACAGGTCATCAATCCTCGGCAGCGGATATTTGTTCTTGATGGTCATCTTGTTGAGGGTTCGATAGTCCACACACAATCTTTGTGTACCATCCTTCTTGTCTGCAAACAACACCGGTGCTCCCCATGGTGAAGAACTTGGACGAATGTACCCCTTTGCCAGCAGAGCTTCTAGTTCCTTCTTAAGCTGCTCCAGCTCCTTTACTCCCATCCTATATGGCCTCTTGGCTATAGGTGCAGTGCCAGGTTTAAGATCAATAACGAATTCAACTTCGCGATCTGGGGGCATACCTGGTAACTCCTCTGGAAACACATCCGGGAATTCGCACACCACGCGAATATCCTCCAGTGCTTTGCCTTCAGCTTGGTTGACTTGACCATACTCTGATGGACTGGTCGCTTGATACTCCACCTTCTCTCCTGACTTAGCGGTTAGTTGTATTGCCCTCCTGGCACATTGGATAGTTGCGTCATATCTAGTCAACCAGCTCATACCCAGAATCAGATCGACCCCAAGGGTTTCCAGCACTATCGGGCACACCTCGAAATCTACCCCCCTTATTGTGATGGTGACATGGGGGCAGCGTAAAGTGGCTCGCTGTTCTCCCCCTGGCGAGCTTACTAGCATAGTATTCTTCATGGGCAGTAAGGCCACTAAGTTCTTTTTCACAAAAGCGGCAGATATAAAAGCATGCGAAGCTCCAGTATCGAACAAAATGGTTGCAGGAGTCGAGTTGACAGGGAACGTACCCACAACCACGTCAGTAGCTGCCTCTGCGGTCTCTGTGCCCATGTGGTTGATCTTGCCTCTGGCGGGGTTCTGCTGTCCATGGTTGGCCTGGCCCTGATGCTGGTTCTGATTCTGTGGCTGTCCAGCTCTCTGACCAACGGTATTCTGAGCCCTGCGAGGACAGGCGTGGGCGTAGTGTCCCGTCCCACACAGGTAAAACACTTCTGCCCCACGGGTACACTGTTGACTTGCTGCACCTGGTTGCGCTGAACTGGGGCAGTCTGCAGCGGGTTCTGAAGACGCTGCTGCTGGGGCGCCTGGAGATACTGAGGACGCTGCTGGTACTGGGGGCATTGCTGAAACTGATTGCGGTTCAGCAAGTTGGACTGACCCTGGGGGCGCTGCTGGCCCGTCATCTACTGATTCACCTGAGTGAAGCGGGGGCGGCTGCTGCTCCCAGTCTGCTGGCCCTGGAACTTCCTCTTCTTCTCCTCGATCTCACGGCGCTTGTGCTCCAGCATGAAGGCGCCGTCCACCAGTTCCTGGAAAAGGCTGGAGCAATCCTGCTGGCCTCTGATGTTCAGCCTTGACTCTCTGACATGTGTCACATAGAGCCACATAGGTTGCCACATCACGCTTCAATCCATACCACCAGAATCTTTCCTTGATGTCTTGGTACATCTTGGTACTTCCTGGGTGGATCGAATAGGCTGAGTCATGTGCCTGTCTCTTATACACATCTAGATGTGTATAAGAGACAGGGATAAGTACAGTGGTCAGGTTGGCGAAAAGTAGGGACTCGCCTACATTAGCTGCATAAACAAAATTGAGCTAAGCGCACAGTGCACAATAGATATGATGGATATAAGCATTGATTAGGATAACCCATAGACGAGATAGTAAAAATAATTAGTGAACCACACGTAAAAAGGCCTCTAGTCTAGTGGTTAGAGAATCTAAGTAGCACCCAGGAGATCCGGGTTCGACTCTCTGTGGGAGCAAATTAATTAGATTTAAAATAAAAAATATATAAAAATAGGTAGGGCTTCCCCTCCTGACTTCGGTCAAAAAAAATTAGTGAACCACACATATTTAAATGCTCGCTGCATATAAAATTATGGTCAGAAAAATAAAACTTGCAGGTTGATTTGATGCACAAACAAAAGTTGAGGGACGAAAATCTAAACAGAGTTTGACCTTCAATCCCTCTTCTAAGAGCACTAGAGCAACGTACTTCGATGAGAGGGGAGCATACGGAGAACAGATAAATTTGTAGGTCTCAAATATGGTGAAAATTTGTTGAGAACCGTAAGGGGCATGTGCCCTCTCTATCATGTAATTGGGTCCCCCCCCTTCCATTCAGGTTTGGCACAAACTACGAAAACGGATTTACTGAACCGAATCGTCGGTTAAATTGATGATCAGATTGGTGTTTTGTTTACTTATTGCATGTGATCGGATTGGAGACTATTTACTTATTGTATTTGTGATTTATTTCTTATAAATGTGAGGTGGAGGTATAATTTATGTTTTGGTTAACCTTAACCAAACCAATTTTACCGAAACCGTATTTGGCCGGTTAATGATTCTCTGAGAAAAGGTTCCGTGGCTGCCACTTTGCAATAATCGAAGTTCTTCACCGAATTAACCAAACGACTTAACCCTATTAACAGAATGCCTCGGCCTGCCTGCTATGGATATCCTTGCTTCACCCCCCGCACCCCCGCACGTAGCCTCTGCTGCCATGCCAACAAACCAAATAAGTCAAATGCGCCATCCTGCACCGAATAGCCCAACCAAGGCTGAAACAATCCGGTGCAACCCACTGTAAGCCAAATCGTTCCACGATGCCTATGCCACAAGCGTCGTCCTTTAAAGTAATCGCACGCCGCACTAACCATTCCCAAGCAACGCCAGCCACCACGGTTCGTTGCAAGCAGCTCAACCGGCAACCATGCGACGACCTCCAGCTGCCACCATGACTACGAATGCCTCCACGTGGGCTCAACAAAACCCATCCAGCTTGCCACGCGACGAGATTGCCGCCACTAGCAGCTTAGGGTGGGCATTCTGTTTTCGGTTCAGTTTCGGTTCAGTTCCTCGATTTTTGACGAAATTCGGTACTTAAAATATAGGAACCGATCGGTTCCAAGAAATTATAGGACCGAACATTTCGGTTTTCGGTTATTTCGGTTCTAACCTAATTAACCGAAATTTATGAGTGAAGTCCAAGACGACCAAAAAAGTAAATTTGGATAACACTTACTCTTTTTAGATAATAATAATTGACAAGGGAGTAATAGCAATATATTAGCACAAATACATAGCACTTCAAATATGACACACCACACATAAACCTAACCTATAGTCTTGAAAAATGCATTTTTTCATGTAGTTCGGTTAACCGACAGTAGGAACCGAAATTTCTTCGGTTATTTCGGTCCCATACCTGTTGGAACCGAATAGAGAATCAGTTAGTTCGGTTCCGGTTTGTTCGGTTTATGTTTCGGTTATTTCGGTTGGTTTTCGGTTATCGGTTATGGGAGCTATATCGTGGAGAAGCTCCAAGCAAACAGTGACAGCAACATCTACGATGTATGCAGAATTTATAGCATGTTATGAGGCATCCTGCCAAGTTGAATGGCTAAAGAAATTCATACCAGGATTGAGAGTGGTAGACAGTATAGAAAGACCACTAAAGATGTACTGCGATAACCAGCCAGCAGTGTTCTATGCTCATAATAATAAGAAAAGTACGGCTACCAAGTCGATAAAGATAAGATTTTATTCTGTTAAAGATAGAATCCAGGATCACACCATAAGTCTCGAGCATATTAAAACAGAGAAGATGCTCGCGGATCCGCTAACGAAAGGCTTACCACCCAACGTGTTCAAGGAACACGTAGCCGGCATGGGGCTAAGGTATTGCCTATGATCTCTGGATTAACAGGGCCCATAGATTAAAGAATCTATTTCTGAATAGGGGCGTGTACAGTAGCTATTGATTCTATCGACGATTGAGTCGGGACGATGAGATATGCTCCTGTCTCTTATACACATCTAGATGTGTATAAGAGACAGCTGCTCCTTGACTGCTGACCTTGGAACTTCCTCTTCTTCTCCTCAATCTCACGGCGCTTGTGCTCCAGCATGAAGGCGCCGTCCACCAGTTCCTGAAAGTTGGGGAACCTGGTGCACATCAGCTGGTACTGCAGCGCATCCTGCAAGCCATCACGGAATCAAGTCTGCTTCTTCTGGTCCGTGTCCACATCCTCAGGAGCACACCGGGCGAGCTCGATGAACTTGTCACGGTAAGCGGTGACACTCATCCCTTCCTGCTTCAGCGCTAGGAACTCCTTCTTCTTCAGGGTCATCAGGGCCTCAGGCACATGGTGCTTGCGGAAGCCGTCACGGAACTCTTGCCATGTGATCTGGCCACGATTGGGGTGGGCATACTGGTATGAATCCCACCAGTCCAATGCTGGCCCCTGAAGCTGTCCTCCAGCGTACAACACCTTCTCCCTGTCATCACACTGCGCGATGTCCAGCTGTCTCTCCACAGCCTTGAGCCAATCATCAGCCTGCAGGGGGTCGTTGGCTCTGGTGAAGGTCGGAGGGCGTCCCTTCATGAATTCACCCCTCTTGTCCCTGGGCGGCATGTGGGGTTGAGGAGGTGGATTCTACTGTTGCTGCTGCAGCAAGGCTATAGTCTGGGCCATCTGCTGCATCAGCTGGAGCTGCATCTGCATCATCTGCTCCATGGTGAGTGGCGGAGGAGGCGGTGGTGGGTTCGGGTTCGGCGGACCCCTACTGCCTCCACCTTGGCCCCTCGTGTTCACCATCTATCGACAACAAATAATTCCTGTCAGGTCATGAGTCCGGAGATGGAGGATTTTAACAAATAAAGGGTAATGGAAAACAAATAATCCCCCCCTCTATGTAAACACTAATATCCTTAAACCTTAATCCAATATCTAGATGGTGGCAGACTTGCGTCTACGCCCATCACAATCATTACAAAAATCCAAATCAAACATGAGCATAATAACAAGTAAATCAAGCACCTAGAGACAAAATTTCACGCAAGACTCGATAATACTGGGTTTTGAAAAAGAGCAACTATACGATAAAAATAAATGAACAAAATCATGGTGGTCTCCTAATGTTTCATCAACCGTTCTAACTGGCTGCGTTCCTACAGTCCGCACGGCTCTGATACCAATCTGTCACACCCGGATTTCTATAAATCCCAAGTGCGGCTATATATGTGCCCAGAAAGTCACATACATATATAGCATAACAAATATGGTAAAACAGAGAACACAATGCTTTGTTGAATCATAAATAAAGAGTTTTACATCAGAGTGCAATAAAAATAAACTAACAAATACAGTACACCAAACAGTATAAACAGTACAAAAGAAGGTTTTAGAAATAATCTACGCTTTTAGCATTTTTAGTTGATTCATTTTAACTGCATCCAATTTACTACAAGTGAAAGGGACTCCCAGTTGTAACCCAATTATATAGTGTAAGTCATTAAACAACAATAATAACCATCAAGTTCTATTCGAAAAGGAACGCCAGGCCGCTCATGACCTTGAGCAAGGCTATCATGATAGATTTACACTCTGCAGAGGTTTCGCCCTTTACCCACCAGTCGCGTAAAAGTTCAAGGAACTTTAAACCCAACCATGCGGAGGTGGATCAGACCTCACAAACCACACTTCGGAGGTGTGACAGCATAGGGACGCTACGAGGCTTTTCACAAGACACCCTAACGAGACAGTAGCCGTTGCAGTAATACAAGGTGGTGAGACCTTAGGCACCGAGATTGACTGACTCCCAGGGCGCAGCGATAGGAGGGTCAATGGCGTCCAGAGCGTGGGCATGCAGGCCAGCAAGTAAATAAAAGAGCAACGTGTGGGGCTACCACACGGGACTTGGTCTAACGAGACCTAGCCGACGGGGCTACCGTCCTCGGTGGAATCGGGAATCACCCCACGCCTTGCCTCCCACAACGCCGTCGGCCCGTCGGCAACCACTGTCAAACTAGAGCCGTACAAGCTACTTGTCCAAGACCAGAGCCATGATAGTTCTCTTAACCATGTTGCTAAAAAGCATATTTTAACATTTAAGTTGAAGTGAACCATTACATCAAGATTAACAGTAATAATAAAGGTGACAGTAGCTGCGCATAGCAAGATTGTACCCATATGCATAAACCCAAGTTAACAAGGAATAGGATAAACAAATTCTAGGTACAACCTTAGGGTAAATCAAATTAAATGCATGAATGTAAATAATGTAATACATAGTGGATAGGTAGCAAGGATTGTCCGTGCTATAACTTTCGGTGTCCACGAGTAGGTAGCAAGGATTGTCCGTGCTATAACTTGCCTTCCTTGGAGTACTGCTACTGCTGCTGCGAGTCCTGCTCTGGAGCGTCCTCAACGTACTTGTACTCCAAGGCTACGGGCTCACCGACTGGACACGAATCACCACACAAGCATCCATACAAGACAATACATGCAAACAAAGGTATTCTATTAGAAACAGTACACCAAACAGTGAAAATAGTACAAAAACAGGAGCTAGAAATAATCTACGCTTTGCTACGAACACATGAGCGCGAGAATCACTCTAATCGGAGCTAAAACGAAGAAGTTATGGGGTTTTTAAGACTCAGGGACTAATCTAAAAGAAAACGAGGACCTATACATAATTATGCGTTAAAACAGAAGGGCCTAGGCGTAAAAAGACGAGGGCCGGACCGCGGGTTCTATTTTTCAAAAGCGCAGGGGGTTTTCCATAAAAACCGGGACCTAATCGTAAATACTTTTGAACTAGATTGGACTGCGGGTTAATTTTGTACAAGGCCAGGGGCTCTTTAGCAAAACTCCGGGTGCTGACCAGTAAGGCTTGGGTTGACTCGATGTGGGGGCGGATCTCAGCCGCTGGATCAAGATCGGGCGGCGAGGGTTGACTGGGGACGATTGGTCGCCGGCGGCGACAGAGCTCGCGGCGGCGCCATCCGCGCAGCGGCGGATGCTCGCCGGAGTACGGCCGATCTAGAGCTAGGAGGCACGAGGGGCCATGGTACTTGGTCCTACAGAACCAGGGGAAGATGGCGAGTCCACACAGGGGGATCTCGTCGAAGGTGGGGAGGTAGGGAAGGCTGCCGGCGATGAGCGGTGGAGAGGCGCGGCGATGAACGGGGCGAGCGAGCTAGAGAGTGCCTAAAGAAGGGAAAAAGGGGGTTCTGAGGTTCCTCACCATGTGGTGATGCTTCTGGAGCACTTGGGTGTGGCGGAGCAGCGATGAGCGCCGAGGTCGATGGTTGCGGCTCGAGCTCCGTGGGCGGCGCTAATGGCGGCGGTGTGAGGCGAGAGGGAAGCGCGGCGGCTTGGGCTTGTGGCGATGATGGGTGAGGCTGGGGGTCTCGGGGCACTGCTTATATAGCCCCCAGGGGAGCCCTAGGGCGTCGGGTTGGCGGCGTGGCGCTCACACCGAGGAGATTGGCGGCCGGCGATCCCCTTCCAAAGGAGAGGATGCCTTCCTTGCGGGGAGCAGCGCTAGTAAGGAAGGGGCGGGGCTGGGAACCTTCCACGAAGCTTCGGTAGGTGGTCCACAGGGGAGCGGGGGACTCGGCCGGCGGCGCTTTCCAACTGGCGCCATGGGAGCAGAGAAAGGAAAGCGGGGAGGGGGAGGTAGGAGATGACAGGTGGGGCCCATCTGTCGGCCAGAGAGGGAGAGAGGCGGGGGCGCTGTGTGGCTGGGCCGGCGCGAGACTGGCAGCTTGGGCCTCGATGCAAGTTGCTGGGCCGAGAGCGGTGGCGTGCTGGAGCGGTGGACTGGTGAACGGGCTGCTGCGGCTGGGCCGACGCGACTTGGGCCGCGGGAGAGTGAAGGGAGGGTTAGCGGACTGAGGAAGAATTGGAGGTGGATAAGTGGACTTGACCGTTGGTGGGCTTGCTGGTGTGCTGGGCCGAGCTGGCTGAAAAATAGAGAGGAGGAGGGGGAGGCTGGGCCGGCACGGTGCTAGGCCGGCTTTGCCTGCTGGGCTACAAGGGAGGAAAGAAAAGGAGGGAGCAGGAATAGACTGAGAAAAGAATTCAGGGAGGGAAAACAAACTCAGCCAAAACAACTTTTCTAGAGCTCCAAACAAAGTGATTCAAATTCGAATTTAAATTCTTGTTTGAACCACAAGCAATTCAAAAATAAATGCAGCAGCATGAATGCAACAAAAATGTTTCTATGCCTTATATTTAATTTTAAATTTCCAAAAATTGATTATTTAACCTATATTAATTATGAACAAGATAATAAATAATCAAATAATTACTAAAAATTTTAAATAGGTTATTTTAGGGTGTTACAACAGCTTTCTCGCCGATTTTCTTCTGGTACCCAGCCAACCGAAGAACCTGGCGGTCGAGCGGCTGCGGAACGGGGGGCGTTGAATCCCTTCACCGTCGAACAGGGCCTAGCTTCACGCCCTGCCGTCGATGAAGCATCCTTGCAAGGCCGGCGGCTGGCGAACATCATTCGCCAGCTTCCTAGCAAATGAAGCACCCACCGCAGCATCCTTGCAAGGCCTCACCGCCGGCAAGGTCACTGCCTCCCCGATGAGGAGCGCAATGCCCTGCTCCTTTCCCGCAGCATGCCCGCCGCCTCTCGCCGACTCTCTTCTGGCATCTACGGCGCGCGCCAAGGCCGGAACCCCGGACCGCTCTACTCTCACTCTCGAACCCATCGGTAGGACGAAGTTTGTGGCTCCACATGCTCGCCAATCTACACGAAAGCCCATCGCGGTCCTCTTCCCCACCCGAACGCCTGTTTTTATATGCACCCGGGGGCGGCGACTGTTACCCCCGTGGTGAGACAGCCGCGGGATTCACATGCGAACGCAAATCGCCGCCCGTACCGAGCGGGCAGCCTTAATCACCTCCTTGACTCAGCCCGCCTGTTCCACGATTCCTGCGCCCAACCACCCGGACCGATTCACGGGCGAAACAGCCGCGGCCCAGGTGGATAGGCTGAGGCAAAGGAAATAACCTAGAGCCGCCCAGGCAAGGAGCCAGCTCCGGCCACTAACGACTGGGCCCAGCCGCGTGGAAGACTGCCCCAACATGAGCGGCCGTGTCCACCCAGGCGTGGTAAAACGAGTCCGCGCGCCTAGCGCTCTGGTCGTCACTTCGCCTCAGCTCCTACCCGCACACACCACTACGGCTGGAAGAACGCGCTCATTCAAACCGCGCCACCGAAATGGCCTGGCCGCCTGGGCCGGAGGGCGCACGCGTCAAACGTGGCAATGGGCGGAGCCGCTGGCACACGGGCCCCACCAGCGGAAAACCGCCCCGGCGTGGGCGGCCGCATTAATTCCGGTGCGGTAAAACGAACCGACGCCGCTGACACTCTGGGTGCCCCGTCACCTCACCGCTCGCCCACGCACGCCACTCCGCCTGAAAAGGCGCGCCCATTACTCCCACCGTGCGGAGCGTCCCGCCACGTCGGCCGAGATCGTGCGGATATGAACGGCTATTTCCGGTCGACGGGCCAATGAACCGCCACGTTCACTGCGGCTCACGCAAAATGCGGATGACTGCCCCCGGTCAAAGGGCCGTTGAACGACGATTGCTTCCAAGGTAAGACAAATCGCCTCGAGGCATTTCGAGGAGGCCGAGGTTCGAAGTCCGACCCTCGAATGGGTTCAAACGGACGCCTCTGCCAAATCGAAAATAGACGAGGGTGGGAGGACTAGCCCAACTCTCGGGCGGAGAGGTTCGCACGCCTCCTCCGTGGCCTTACTGATCAGGAGTTCGAAGCCTGGCCCTCGAACGGGTTCGACAGGCGCTCCAGATCAATAGAGTCAGGGACAATTCGGGTGTGCTCTACATGACTTTACCCCGAACGCGGAGTTTGGGGATGCCCCTGTTGTGTTCAAGGCCGGACAAAGGCAGCTAGTTGAGGGATCCCACCGAGGGAGAGCTTCCGCGTCCTTGGTCCCTATCGGATGGGACCAAGACCCTGCCTAGCAAACCTTTGCGAGTGCTCACTGATGGACGTGTCTCCGGACCACGAGCCGACCTCCAATGAACGGGGCACGGACGCCCACTTGAACTACCCGCTAACAGCTCACTGAGACGACCGCGTTCGCGAATCCGCTCGAGGGTAGCGTGGAGTGTCTCACCCCTCAGCCCCGCGGAGGGGAAGCGAGGGTCGCAACACGAAAAGACGAGGAACTCTCCCCGGTCGCCCTCTCAAGGCTAAGAGGCTCGAGGGTTCCCCGCATGACAACACAACACCCCCTAAAGCGCAACCCCGAATTCGTGCGTAATGTTCTCCCCGACCCAAGCCTAACGCGCAAAGGTTATAGCCTTTGTACGAGTGCAAACACTCCCACAAAGGCTCGAGGGCTACACCCACGGGTGCGCTAGCACGCCCCCACGAAAACCTCGCACGATCGGAACACAGACCCTGACACCAAACGCTCGCGAAAGACAACCCCGATCATGAGCCTTTACATGAGCAAAACCGCTCCCGTAAAGGCTCTGGGGCTACTGTCGGGGACCATAATTAGGGGTCCATCAACCATCAAAGTAATCACCCTCAAAAAACGCAAAATAAGGCTGTCGCCCCGTGAGCACATGGACCCACATCATCAAAACCACACAGCCCACCGCCGGTCAGCAGGACCCAACAACGGCCCACGAAGGCACGCTGCCCTCACACCCAAGTTCCGCCTCGCTCGACAGTGCCTCGCCTCCCCCTCGAGCCACAGGCCGCCGCTCCGCCTCGCTAGGGCTCACCCCGACCCCTCGAGCGAGCGCCATGTCAGCGGTACGAGCACTGACAATCCCAACTCCCGCAATAGGCGCCGGAGTCAAAAGGAGAATCCTCCTTGCACGTCGCTCCTGACAGGATCTGGGAGCACTGTGCCCCCTGCAACACGGACAGGCGGAGGCTGTGCAGGGCCTGCGCGGCACTGTGCCCCCAACCTTGCTGACCCCAACCGTACCTCTGCACGGTTCCACCGGCCCCCCATCGCCTCCCGCACCGAAACGCCCTCGAACGGGTGCTAGGGGCCCCATCAACGGGAAAACGATCAATGGCCGAGGGCGAACCCTAGTCAAATGACGTTACTGGTCCGGCAAGGCAAGGAACAGACCCCTTGACCCTTGCCCACCACGTCTCCAAGCGACAGTACGCACACTGTGGCAATAGTAGCCACCTCACCTACACCCATCCTCAACGGAGCCCCCCAGCGGTGGCCGCCCCGTACGGGTATGAACTGACCCCGTCGCCAGGGCAAAAGCCGGACGTACCGGCCCCGCGAAGAAGGTCATGTCCTTCCTGTCATCATACCTGATAAAGAAGTCCAACATTGAGACGACAGCCTACACCGCGCCAGCCCCGGTGCCTTCGGCGAGCTGTCCCTCCAGAAGGCGGCATGGAGGCCCCTCGAGTGGAGCCCTGAATGACGACCCGGCCCCCCTCGACGACAGGGTGATCCCTCGAGGCCCCTTCGAGATAGGTGCAAGGGGGCGCCGCATCGACGGTCAAGGCCAGAGTACAACTTCAACTGAACCTGCACGACGCAGATACGCTGGGGACAAGCACACCCATCGCAAGATACGCCGTACGACTCGCACTATAGCACGCACTGTACCCACGATTGTAACCTGCCCCCCTTGAACTATAAAAGGGAGAGTTAGGGGTCCCGTACGGGACAATGACAGGAACAACGACCCAAGGTTCACACACCTTGGCTCCTGCTCAAACACACACACCCCGATATCGGCATCCGCCTCAATCACCTTCACCACCAAACAGGGACTTGGAGACCGTCTCTCCTCTCCCGCATCTGCTTGTAGCCCCCCTTTCTACAAGCACCCCGGTGCAAAGCTAATACGAGTGAGCGAGCATGCCCCTGCTGGACGTACGGCCCCGCAGCCGGAACCAGGATAAACCCATGTCCTTGTGTTAGCTTCCGCATCGACCATCAAGGGACGAGACACAACACATTTCTGCGCGGTGTAGGGAGTGCCGGCCATTTCCGACACCGACATAAATGAAAAGACCTCAACTTCCAAGAAGAAGGAAGACTCAAGTGACAATGAGAGCACCGATGATGAGACCGTAATGGTGGTAAGAGATTTCAAGAGGTTCATGAAGACAAAAGGTGACAAGAAGAGATCCTCCCAAAGAAGACACTATGAGTGTGGGGACAAAGGGCATTATATTGCTGATTGTCCCCACAAGAAGAATGACAAGGATGACAGGAATGACAAGAAGTCAAAGGACAAGAACTTTGAGAAAGAGAAGAGTCAAGAGTACAAGAAGAAGTTTGGAAGTGCACATATCGGTGAAGGATGGGATTCATCAAGTGATGACTCCGATGATGAAGAAATGGCTACTCTTGCCATTTAATTCCCTACACCAACTCCTCTACTCTTCAACAACAATGATGAGAGCGATGATGAAGCTCCCATGTGCCTCATGGCTCAAGGGACTAAGGTATTGGACACCACTCTATCTCTCTCATCCACTCTCTTTTCATCTAGGAATGTAGAAAATGATTTAGAAAAGGAGGAAGCCGAGCATGAGAAAAACATGATAAAGAAGTTTGAAAAGGAAGGCTATAAACACATTAAAAAGCTAATAGAGAAATTGGAGGAAATGAAGGAGTCTCTAGATAGGCAAGAAGAATTGCTCATCCTTGAGAAGGAGAGAAACCTAGTACTTGAAGAGGCTCTAGTTGAGGAGAAGATCAAGGTTGAGAAGTTGACTTGTGACTTGTGACTTGCCAATGACTCACTTGAGAAGATGTCTATGGAATTGTCCTTGGCAAATGACTCTAGCTAACCTTAAGAATGCACAAAGTGAGCTTCAAGAAAGGCATTCAAGACTAGAGATCAAATACAAAGATCTAGAAGCTAACTTCAGCACTCTTTGGGAAAGCACCAAGATTGACTCCAAAACAAATCTTGACTCAAATGTCTCTACTAGTGAAGGTTGCTCAAGATGTTACAAAGTTGATATAAATGCTTGTGCAACTAACTTTTCTAAAGCTAGAGGAGAAAAAGGAAAAAGATGCTCAAATTCAAGAATTGACCAAAGCCATTAACAGAGAACAAGATAAAGGTAAGAGTGAGTTTGAGACCCACCCACCCGGCATATAAGGTCAGAAGATATCCTAGTATCAAGGATGGGTTCAGATTCACTAGAGGTGGAAAAGCCAATGGCACAAGAAAGATAAGAGGACGTGATGTACCATTGTTCACCAAAGGTACCAACCTTGGTGACTTGATGGACATGGCTCATGGTGTGTTGGTAAGAACCATGGAGACCAAGTTAAAGGTTGACGCATCTAGCAAAGATGCCAAAAGCATGATCAAGATCAAGAAAGATGAGAAGATTGTTGAGCACAAGCCATCTCCAAACTACTCCATCGATTACACGGTCACTTGGAACCAAAATAGGAAGATGGTGGTAAAATATATAGGTGCTCATGTTAGGAAGATGATGAGGAGTGCGTGAGTTCCTAAAATATCTAAAGCTAACACTCAAGGACCCAATCTCTTATGGGTACCTAAGTCAAAAGCTTAAACTTGTTTTATAGGCATATTCCTCCGGTGGACCATCTTGGTTGCTTGATAGTGGATGTTCAAATCATATGACTGGATAGAAGAATATGTTTACCAAGTTACAAGAATATGACACACCCGTTGAGAAGATCACCTTCGGTGACAACAACCATGGTGATGTCATAGGTGAAGGTGAAGTTGCTATCTCACAAGACTCATCTCTTTCTAATGTTTATCTAGTTGATTCTTTGGGATACAATTTGATGTCGATATCACAACTTTGTGAGAAAGGCTACAATTATCTCTTTACTAATGAGGGTATGAGCATCCTTGAAGGGAGGATTCCTCTATTGCTTTTACGGGTCAACTTAAGGGAAAGCTTTATTTGTTTGATTTCACAACAAACAAAGTGGAACCGAAGACTTGTTTAGTGGCAAAATGTAGCTTGGGTTGGCTTTAGCATCGCTGACTAGCTCATGTTGGGATAAGGAACTTGGTCAAACTTCAAAAGGATTAACACATCCTAGGACTAACAAATGTTGTTTTTGAGAAACATAGATTGTGTAGTGCTTGTCAAGCCGGGAAGCAAGTTGGTTCTCCACATCCACCCAAGAACATGTTAACTAGCTCAAGACCCTTGAAGTTGCTTCATATGGATTTAGTTGGACCGGTTGCATATATTAGCATTGGTGGAAACAAGTAGGGACTTGTCATTGTGGATGATTTCTCTCTTACATGGGTTTTCTTTCTACAAGACAAGAGTGAAGCTCAAGGGATCATCAAGAAATTCATAAGAAGAGCTCAAAATGAATTTGAAATGAAGATCAAGCATATAAGAAGTGACAATGGGACGGAGTTCAAAAACACCAATGTTGAAGAGTTTCTTGATGAAGAAGGCATCAAGCATGAGCTCTCCGCTCCATATACACCTCAATAAAATGGTGTTGTTGAGAGGAAGAATCGGACCTTGATTGAAATGGCAAGGACCATGCTTGATGAGTACAAGACTCCGGATAGCTTTTGGGCCGAGGCGGTTGGCACGGCTTGCCATGCCACTAACCGTCTTTATCTTCAAAAATACTTGAACAAGACTCCATATGAAATCCTCACCGGTAACAAACCAAAGGTGCACTACTTTCGAGTTTTTGGTTGCAAATGTTGCATTCTTAACAAGAAAACCAAAAGCTCAAAGTTTGCACCCAAGGTCGATGAAGGCTTTCTACTTGGTTATGGTACTAACGAACACGCTTATCGTGTCTTCAACAAAACCATTGGTTGTGTTGAGGTCACGGTAGACGTGAAATTTGATGAATCAAACGTCTCTCAAGTAGAGCAAGTTGTGAATGATCTTGTAGATGAAGAACCACCAAGTCAAGCTATCGAGAAGTTGAGTTTAGGAGAAGTGAAGCCTCAAGAACCTCAAGAAGAGGATGATGAGAAAGATCAAGCTTCGGAAATCATGTTCAACATTGATCCATCATCATCAACAAGAGTTGAACCCTAGCTCCTTACAAGATTAAGTTCAAGCTCATGGTGACGATCATGATCATGGCAATGATCAAGGGGGAGTTCAAGGTGATGATACTCAAGATGATGAGCTTCATGACGAGGAAGATGATGATGGACCTATTCAACGTCAATCAACATTTCCACACCCAAGAGTACATCAAAGTGTGCAACAGGATCATCCCGTTGACAACATTCTAGGGAGTATCCAAAGAGGGGTAGCCACTTGTTCACGTTTAGCAAATTTTTGTGGATGTTACTCGTTTGTTTCCTCCTTGGAACCTCTAAAGGTAGAAGAAGCTCTTGGTGATGTGGATTGGGTCATTGCTATCCAAGAAGAGTTGAACAACTTCACAAGAAATGAAGTTTGGGAGTTGGTCCCAAGACCCAAGCAAAATGTGATCGGCACCAAGTGGGTCTTCCGGAACAAGCAAGATGAAAATGGAATTGTCACAAGAAACAAAGCTAGATTGGTTGCTCAAGGCTTCACTTAAATTGAAGGACTTGACTTTGGTGAAACATAAGCTCCGGTGGATAGGCTTGAATCCACTCGCATTCCTCTAGCCTATGACTCACATCACAACTTCAAGCTATATCAAATGTATGTGAAGAGTGCATTCTTGAATGGCCTCTCGGTGAGCTAGTGTATGTCGAGCAACCACCAGGCTTCGAAGACTCCAAGCGCCCCGACTACGTCTACAAGCTCCATAAGGCGCTCTATGGGCTTAAGCAAGCACCTAGAGCATGGTATGAATGACTTAAGGATTTTCTTCTCAAGAATGGCTTTGTAATGGGCAAAGCGGATTCTACTCTCTTCACTAGAAAAATAGACAAACTCTCTTCACTCGAAAAATAGACAAAGATTTATTTGTGTGCCAAATCTATGTTGATGACATAATCTTTGG
This sequence comes from Echinochloa crus-galli, assembly GCA_900205405.1. Taxonomy (NCBI): domain Eukaryota; kingdom Viridiplantae; phylum Streptophyta; class Magnoliopsida; order Poales; family Poaceae; genus Echinochloa; species Echinochloa crus-galli. The sequence goes on along the minus strand of OAMR01000714.1, from coordinate 403,198 downwards.
TTCTACTAATGAAAAGTTTTGTGAAGAATATAGTACGATAATGACCAAGAGATTTAAAATGTCAATGATGGGTGAACTGAAATACTTTCTCGGATTTCAAATAAAGCAAATAAAGCATGGGACTTTCATATATCAAACCAAGTATACAAGTGACATGCTCAAGAAATTTGGCATGGCAAGTGCTAAGCCCATCAAGACCCCTTATGCCCGTGAATGGTCATCTTGATCCAAGGAAGAAGGGAAATCGGTCGATCAAAAGGTATATCGCTCCATGATTGGATCCTTGCTTTACCTTTGTGCATCTAGGCCCGATGTAACGCTTATTGTGTGTGTATGTGTGCAAGATTTCAAGCCAATCCCAAGGAATGTCATTTGATGGTTGTTAAGAGAATTTTTAGATATCTAGTGCATACTCCAAACCTTGGCTTGTGGTTCCGGGCCTAGCCCAGGTTCCCTGGAAGTTGGCGGTAAACTTGCGCGTAAGTTGGTCCCAAGTATCAATGGACTCGGCACGCAAGCCCTCGAGCCAGGTGAGTGGTGCTGTATCCATCATGATCGGGAAGTATCTGACTTTGACATCATTGTCGCCGCCCGCCATTGTGATTGCTGTCGAGTAGACACGCAACCACTGTTCTGGATCTTGTTTGCTAGTGAATTTCTCAATCCCAGTAGTCTTGAACTTGCCTGGTAGCTGGACCTTCCTGATGCGAGTAGAGAAAGCCGGAAAACCATCATACGGGTCCAATTCAGAGGGTTGACGTGGCCTGTGGCCTCCGTCCCGACTACCTCCGCCAGTACTGGAGCCTTGGCTCGGTGATTGTCGGTTCAGGGTTATCGCGGTTGCCACTACGTCGATAGCCACGATCGCGACCACGTGGTGGACGATCACTGCTACCGGCATCGTCTCCAGATGAATCAGGTGGGTTATCATCGTGTCGAGAAGGCTGGCCACTGCCGCGCCCGTGATCTCGATTGCCACCCTGGTCCCTGTTTCCATCAGGAGCTCGGTTGCCACCACCTTGTGCTCGATTTCCACCGCCTTGATCGAGTGGGCCATATTGGCGCTCGAATTCTTCTCGGCGTTGAATCTCTGCTGCAATTCGATTAGCTCGACTTGCTTCAATGCGAGCACGAGCATCTTGACTTGCATTTATGATACGTCGTGCATCGCCATCAGGTTGGGCACGTGATCTGGTTGAAAGAATCTCCCGATTGCCTGCTCGACTAGGGTGTGACCACCGAACTGTTCGTCGACTAGCTGCTGGCCTAGGAGTGCGTTGTTGACTTGGTTGCGCCGGTCCACCAATATCCTTCTGGACGCTTTCTAACAGAGAGAGGACATGCCTCAGTTGCGCACGATCAGGATTTGGTGAGTTGAGAGTGCTGCGGACAAGTTCTGCAGCCGCTGTCAAGTTAGCTAGGGTGCTTGGGAGGACAGGTTGATCGCCGACCAACTGAAAAGCAGTTGTGAGATTCCGTGTGGCCGATTGCCGCATGGCTGCACTCAGAGGTCGTTCAACACGCTTGGCGTTCCTGGCTTGCCTTGATGTCTTCTGCTGTTCTGTCTCACCGACAACAGAATTTTCTTCAGCAGAAATATCCTGGAGAAGTTCTCGATCATATTGACCGCCTTGCCCAGCAGTACCGGCCATATAGACTTGTCGGCTGGGGTCGTTGTACTCCGGGAATATCAAGGTCGTCCCACTGCTATCTTGAAAATTGTTATTAACGCCACTGGAAGATGATGAAGGTGTCATAGATGTGGTCTTGCCATCCTCTTGGAACGGCAACTCGGTGACCACCACTGCTGTGAGCCTAGATTCATCATCCTCGAGTGGAAATTCAGGAACCATATCAGGCCAGTGAACAAAAAGTCCTCCTGGCGCTCTGGTGACCACCAATCCCGAGGGCAATCGAATGAGTGGCTCATCCATTGTGAATTGGGTTTGAATGAAGGTGCTGCAGCCCAAATCGTCAGCGCTTATCGGAGATACGCTCAACAAGATCGGAAGATCGCTGCTTTCGTTGTCCTCTGACGGCTTCGAAGCCGGCTCAGAGTCCTTGCGACCAATCTCGAGCCTGCCGAGTGCTTCAGTAATTGCTTCCTCCTGCCTTGCAACATATGCGTGTTGATATATGGCCGCAGCACTTGACAGTCCGAACGGGAGTCAAGTTGGGGGGTAGTCCGATGGCGAAGCCGACTCGGAGTCCCCGACTCCTTCCGTAATGGGAAAGGAGTTGTACCCAGACACGACTTGCTGAGTCCCGTTCGGAGTCCAAGACATGATCGAACTCGAAATCGACATTGCATTGACGGTTGACGTTTCATCTGAAAGTGAGATCGACATCAAGTCCGAAACGGAATTTGAACTCGAGTAAGAACCTGAGAACGAAGTTGATGAGGAAGTCGCCGAGTAAGGGCCTGGACGATCCGCCAAGGATGAATCGAAGCCACCTTCGCCGTCAGAGATGAAAGTCCATGCTCCGATGACGAAAGTCGCACCCTTCTCGACGCCTTGAGTTTTGAAAGTTGATCCCATCGTCCTTAATCGCGAACTTGAGCGAGCGGGCCCCATGGTGGGCGCCAAGTGTCGACGAATTATGTCGCGCACGTCTGCCTGGGGGTACCCCAGAGAGTAGAATTGTGGGTCTCGCCTAGTTCTAAGAACGATGGTGTACGAACAACACAAAGAATTAGACAGGTTCGGGCCGCAAATAGCGTAATACCATACGTCCTGTATGGTAGATTGTATTTCTCGTACGGTTGTGCCAAAGCACCTCTCCTATCCCAGATATATGATCTGGTCTAGTCTCCTCTTTGGAGGGGTCCCTACCCCGCCTTATATAGTCCGGGAGGTAGAGTTACAAGTCGGTTGTATGATCCTAGTCGTATACAATCTGGAGTACTACAACAGAGTAATCTTTGGGGAGTCTCCTATTAGTATCCGACTAGTTCTACCCAGTCTTCTACGCCTTCTTGCACCGTAGCCGACTAGTTTTAGTAGACGAGTAAACATTCCCATATCGGGTAGTTTAATCCCTTACATGAGTGGTCCTAGGGATCCTGGTCCCACACCCATATGCTTGGCTACTCCGATTCGGACTATGCCAGTTGCAAAGTGGATCGAAAGAGTACAACGGGGACTTGCCAATTTCTTGGTTGGTCCTTGGTGTCTTGGAGCTCTAAGAAACAAAATTCCGTTGCGCTATCCACCACCGAGGCTGAGTATGTTGCAGTCGGTGCTTGTTGTGCTCAACTACTTTGGATGAGGCAAACCTTGAGTGACTTTGGTTGTGAGTTCAAAAAGATTCCACTTTTGTGTGATAATGGGAGTGCCATTAAACTTGCTAACAACCTAGTCCAACACTCAAGAACAAAGCACATTGACATAAGACATCACTTTCTTAGAGATCATGAAGCCAAAGGAGATATCTCCCTATGCCATGTTGGAACCGAAAAACAATTAGCCGATATCTTCACCAAGCCTCTTGATGAGCAAAGGTTTTGTTCCTTGAGGAGTGAGCTAAATATCTTGGATTCTCGTAACTTGGCTTGACTTGTTGCACATGTTTGATTGGTTGTAGTATAGGTTCTTGTAAATAAAAGAATTTGAAACATATATATGCTTTTGTTTTGATAAGATTTGGATTTTGATTCGTTGATCCCGTCAACTCAAGTGTGACCATTGTTCTTATTGCTTGTATGTGGTTGGTCACACATTGAGAAGATATCTAGTTTGGTGGCACACAATAATCTTTCTATCTATGGTGGCTAAATCTCTCAAGATCATTCCTTCTAGAGATTATCGGAAATCTCCGGTGAACGGCGGAAATTTCCGGCAAATGCGACGGTCACCGGAAATTTACAACAGTCTGCTGTTTCTTCAATAGTTAGCGGAAATTTCCGGTGCCACGCAGGACATAACCCCCTCTTAAACCTAAACTCATGCCCATCTCTCCCATATCTCTCATACACAAACCGTCGCCGCCTCCCTCTCTCCCATCCTTGCTCCCATGGCGATTTTGCTATCCCTCCACTAAAAACCTTAAAGACTTGGTGTGGTGGTTGATCAAGGATTGATCAAGGCCGAAGCAGCTCATCTCCATCCTTTTACCTTGCTCACTCTTTGGATTCAAGAAGCTCTCAAGGTATCTCGTCATGGATCTCAATCTAAAACCCTAGAGTTCTTCTCAAGATGTTCATGATGTGGTTGTTCTAGTCATATCCAATGCTCCTATATGGATTAAGTGAAGTGCATTGCAAATTGTAGTGAGCATTGTTCATGAACTTGGATATAAATCTTAGGGTTGCCCGATCTCCTTTTCTAGGCATATCTAGACTTGTTCTCTTCACTCAATGTGTCCTATCATGTCTACATTGTCTAGATCTCAAGTGTCTCAAGTTTTCACCATATATTTTCTAGGGTATGAGAATTGAGGTTTGATTTTCCGTCTGTCAGAAATTTCCATCGAATCTATCGGAAATCTCCGGTAACCACCGGAAATTTTCAGTGAATTCAGCGGAAATGTCCGACAGACTGACATTAATACCTCGCTTTTCATATTTTATCAAGTGCTACATCATATCCTTATGGTTCTGGGGTTACAGTCAAACTCTTTGCTTCTGTTAAGGCTGTGCTCATGGATTCAAATGACCCCAATGCCACAAAGAAGCTAGTGACCGACATCGTGATGCAGAGAAGGAAGAAGCCTCGAGTTGACTCTACTGCTACCAGCTCAGCTAATGGTCACTACTAACTTTTGACCCTTTTACCACGCTTTTTTGTTGCAACGATAAGATTTGGTTGCAAGAAGGGGTGTTATTGCAACGATTTTCACTTTCAGTTGCAATAGATTGGATTTTTGCCATGCAATTTTTTTGTGGCCTTAAGTAGATCGTTGCAAAAAAATTAAGTGTTATCGCAACCTATTATAGAACGGTTGCAATAAGTTTTTACTGTTTCCACGATCTCATTGGCGTTGCGGACAGTTTCATGGCCGTTGTAATAGTAATGTGATATTGCAACACTTTGGCTAATGGTTGCAATAGTCGGTCTATGTCGCAATGAATATGTTTTGTTGTATATAATAGTCACTTGCGTTGGTAAAAGGTGGTACCTATAGCAACGGGAAAAAAATAAAATCATTGCAATCCATAAGGTTGCAACGATTATGGTTTCATTGTATGTAATAGTCTCTTTCATTGCAAATAATAGTCACTTGCGTTGGTAAAAGATGGTACCTATAGCAACGGGAAAAAAATAAAATCATTGCAATCCATAAGGTTGCAACGATTATGGTTTCATTGTATGTAATAGTCTCTTTCGTTGTAAAAAGATTGTACATATTACAATAAAAAGGTTACATTGTTGCAATGCCTAAGGTTCTCCACTTAATGGTTTCATAAAAAAAATGCCACAACAAGGGTTCCATAAAAAATGAAAAAAAAACACCACACCAGGTTTTGAACCAGAGACCTTTGAGTCATGAAAGGAGCTGACTACCATTAGAAAACAAGTTTGTTTGTGTTAGTAGAAGAGAGGATCCTATATATATAAATAAATGTAAATTGTGTATGTATTCGAAAAGGATCTAATAATTACTGGGGGAAGTTTTCGAGGGAATCGCGGCCTTTTTTCCAAAGGTACATCGCGGCCTCCTCCCCTCTCCCATGGCAATCAAAATCACGACATCTCGATGCAGTTTCCGAGGGAGTCGTTGTCACGCCCGGTTTTAAGGACAAACCAAACGCACCCTTTATGCATGCCCAGGATCAAATTCATGCATAAAGTGACATCATAAGTGAATAACAGATCAATATCATTTATAAAGCGTATATTATTTACAAAATGACCAGAGGGTCTTAAAGAAAATTACACAATAGTAAATCTAATCGTGGCGGAGGGCTCCATCTTCCACAGGAACGTCGACCGGGGGCACGCCAGCCTAGAACTCCAGGTCTTCATGATCCAGGTCTTCGCTACCCTATTAAGGTCTATAGCAAGCGTAAGTGCACTTATGGTTGGCACTTAGCAAGTGGGAGGGAAAATATGACATGAAGGCTTAACAAAGGCTTTATTTGGTTGACTGCAATGCTCAAATTTTAGTTGGTCAAATTTTATTAAAGCACCTAGAGATATTATAATGTGATAAGCTTCCCAAACCATCCAACTTAAGGTTCAACCCCAAACTAACCAAAATCATAGTTAACCACCACTGTGATCCTCCCAAACCAGCTAACCATGTGAGGGTCCAGGCCGCTCTTGACCGTGAGCACGGCTGTTATAACAGTTTTACACTCTGCAGAGGTTGTACACTTTCACCATGAGTCATGTCTCACCATTCGCTGGGGGCAGCTAACCCCCCTCACATTTTCGAGATGTGAGTGCTACGCGGTGCACTACGAGGCCTTCCATTGGTTCTCCAGGGAGCATTGACCCACTCAGGGCTCAAACCCATCACCGTGTCGTGCCACGACTTCTGGGATGCTGCCTTAGTCGGCTCCTACCCGCTCAACACGTACCCCTGGATTACCCAAATTTCTCAACCAAGACCATTGCCCATCTAGTTCTCATGGTTGTACTGTTTTCCTGGGTGGTGACTCCATAGATCAAACCTTAAGCTCGGCTCAAGCAAAACCAACATAACATTCCTCAAAAACCAAACATCAAGCCCATTTGCCTGAGCCGCCTAGAGTTCCAGGTTGCTAAAAAGATTACCAAGCCCACCTTGCATAGTTAATTAGTCAATATTAAATTAACCCAACCATCCATTGTTGAGCAAGGCTAAGCAAGAATTCTACCCATAGAAGGTAACCTCTAAGGCTTCAAGGAATAATAATGAAATTCTAGTAAACAACCTAACATAAGATTCCCAGCAAATTATGACATCTAATGCAAGCAAATGTAAATAACAAGTGATATTGCATTAAATAAATTAAATAGGTACAAGGAAAATGATCAAGGAGCCACTTGCCTCAAAATCAAATTCAAGGTTCCCACTTGCTCTGAATGTTCCTCAACGTAAACAAATCAACTGCAAACAAGCACACAATTTACAACTAAGAACAATACACCATACAGTAAAACAATTTTAGAAAAAAAAATGTTGCTATTAACTAGCACTAGATACAACGAGTACGAGAGTGCAAGAATCGAATAGATCAGACCTATGGGTGATAGGATATGAGAACTAAGATTATTGATAAAGAGATTACCCTCCAGATGTAGAACATGACAATGTCTAGACAATGATGGTAGTGTGGTTGGCCAAAACTCAGCAATGACAAACATATGGCAAAAGCAAGGCCGACGGGGTGCTGAACATGTTTGTCATGTGCTAGCTATTTCTTTGGAGAAATGGGAAGTTCAGTTTGTGTACATGTATATATGACATGAGAACACACTGTGACTGAACGGTGCGCTGAGATCACCAAGAAATCGAAGGAGGACATGGATACAACTTCAGTGCATGTGCCGAAAGCAGCAGACATCACCGCAGCGAACACCCTGATCACCCAGAAGTGGAGCTCTACTGCAAGTATGGACAATCTAGTTTGTGGGTGCATGTGCAACTACCCAAGACATGTTTTGTCCAAAGGAAATGTCAATGCACCCACAGATTCGGCAGAGAACGCAGAGGCTACTCAGGACTGCAAGTCTGTGACTGCAGCAGGACAGCGAGCAAGTCAACTACCAATAACCTGAGCTCTGTTACTTATATGGTCGATCCAATTTGTAGGATGGTGTGCAACTATATGGGACACAATGTGGTGAAAGGATTTTGTGATCGGACCACTGATTCATCAAGGAACGCAAGAGCAAAATAGGACAGTCTGGCTGTCTGTCAACAGGGGCAGCCTGTATGACGAAATTAATATCTCATGATCCATGGCATATATGAGCGAACCATTTTGTGGAGACATGTGCAGGTACATGGTACATATTCTGGTAAAACTTAAAAGTATTTGACAAACCGACAACTGAAGCACCGGGGAACGTGATGCCAATCAGGAAGACAGTGGCTGGCCGCGAAGACAGCGACGAGGTTTATGGGGAAACTTTGCCGGTAATCATGGTGATTCGATCTATGGTGCATCCATCATGGTACTGAATCAAATTATATAGAGATAGATAGGAGATGGAAGGGTTCTCACTGTAGGGATTTGGAGCGGTTGAATACGGCAGCAACGATGATAGGCAGCGGGCGGTTTAATTTATATTTAGAAAATAATTTTTATTTTCAAATAGTTAAACACACTTGCTAATTTAATTATAACAAATTTTAGAAAAAATTAAAAACCTAGCAAATTTAAAACGAGGGTGTTACATTCGTGGCCTTTTTTCCCCAATTGCATGAAAAGACTCAAGATGCCACTTGGAAGGTTTTCTAGATAGATCAAGAAGGAAGTGGCTAGTGGTAACATCAGATGGAATAACTGGCCTTTATGGTGCAGGAGATCTTTGGCTTCCGCGATTGGTGCTCGTCTTGTTCCGATGGCATTGAGCTTAGGCCCCTCCAATGGTTGAGCTAGCACTCTAGCTCTAGGCACTTTAAGAGACAACTCCTTTCTTGATCTAGCTCTTAGCATATAGCTCATAACATGAATGACACCATACGTCATCCTCGTAACTTTTTGCACTATTCACTGACTAAAAAATTTATGAGCTAGCTCAAGAGACAGCTATTGAAGGAGGCCTTATAGCTTGCTAATTGATGCAACCCTTAATTGGGCTTATAAGTAAGATGATAACCCCAGCAGTACTCTGCTCCTTGTGAACTCGAAACTTCAGCTTGCAATGGCAGTCGGTAACCAATATGGTTACTTGTCAGAAAGTACTGGTGTTAAGGATTATAGTATGTGCAAACAATTTTAAAATGCACCCATTGAGAATACACCGTGCTACCTGAACCTAATTTTTGTTCAGTTAACTTTATTGTGGCTTGAAAATTGACTGTTGCATTTTCCCCGTTGTCACCTTTGTCATCTGAATTACTGAAATCAGACACGGAAGGGCGAAGCCCAAAAATGCCCTTGGCTCTTCCATGTGTTACCAATTTGATCATATGGACCCTGTGATGCTGTGGTTTACTGGTTTATTTGTTTGTTCTGGAATTCAGGCCATTGAAGTGCACAAATCCTTGCTCCCCGCGGGGGTCCAGCAACGTTGAGCTCAAGACGCTGATCCCTGTTGCTCACATCATGTTTATGCTTGATGTGGTTGGCTTTGCATATGACATGTGGGGACAAATCATGGATCTCTCACCGCTGATTTGAACTTCTAGTACTTAAAAGAAAGTGGAAGGGGTTGATGGCGATATTGTTCCCCACACACATGAGCTTTCCGTACATGATCTTCTTCCATATTCTTCTACATATAATTTTGTTCAAGGTGTACAAACTTTTATACCATTTCTCTCGTAAGGGATGAAAATGGATAGAATGCGGACGGATTCGAATACATATAGCTTTTTTCTCCCGGATTCGGATCGGGTACGGATAATGTCCACTTGTAACGGATAATATATGAATAGATATCGACATTTTAAGAGTTTTGCTATTTATCTGTTGTCGGGGACATACCAAAGGGGTCCCCTAACCATCGGGGTAATCACCTTCAAAAACGCAAATTAAAAACACGGCCCACGAACCCCATGGACCGAAAACCATCCAGACGCCACGGCCCGCTAAACAGGCACCGCTCGGCGACCGTTCGAGCTTACCCATTGAGCGCGCGATAGGAGCGCGTCCTGTCTCCGCCACGCTCGAGGGCTGCCCTCCCCCTCGAGCTAAATATTGTACAATCTCCGCCTCGCTCGAGGGTCCCCGCTCCCCCTCGAGCAAGCAACCGCGTCCGCCTCGCTCGAGGCCTGCCCTCGACACGTCTCAGCGCGCCCAACCACTCCACCCGACCGCGGCATTTAATGACCGCACCATCAGCCAAGCGCCAAAGTCAAAAGGCAATCTCCGCCCACGCCGCGCAGCGCCGCTGACATCTCCAGGCCCACTATTCCACCTGCCCCGATCACTATTCGACCTCACCGCCGCCGTGCGGACACGCGCAGCACTGTGCGAGGGCCTGTGCGGACTTACAGGCGTCATTCCGCAGCACTGTGCTACCTGCTCCCATCCACTCCCCGCGGCACAGCCCTCGAATGGGCATGGAGGACCCTTGAATGGGTGTGCGGACGACGGTCGGGCGCGGACTGCGGTCAGGTGCGGCCGTACGGATGATGCAGACTGGGTCAAATCCACCAACTCTCGGCCATTCCCTGCCGAAGTGGGCGCACCTCACACTGTGCACAACAGCAACCACCACTCCGGCTCCTGTACTGCCGACTCCCGTCCTTCCTCTATGGCCAGGTCCTCAAACGGCATGGCAGCACCCTCGAACCAGCAGGAGGACGACGACCAAGCGCGGACCACGGCCGACGCCACCCCTTAAAACCACTCCAAGACAAGCACAGGGACACTCCTGACGCCCGCGGAAGCCGGAGCTCGTCATAAATCACCTCCTGGACTAAGGACGACGGAACGCCCGGCGCCATGCTCCACAAGACGCGCTCCTGTAGGCCACACTGTACTTGTACTTGTAAGCCCCCTCTCCTTGGTCTATAAAAGGAGGAGGCGGACGCCCTTCCTAGGGCGACCGGGCTGAGAACACACGAACACGCACACGATCACCACCACTCACGATGTTGGCACTCTACCTAAATCACTCCACATCCAGGGACTTGGAGACTCCTTCTCCTCTCCCGCCTCGCTTGTAGCCCCCACTGCAAGCACCCTGGTGCAAGACAGTACAGTGCCACGAGCATGCTCTGCTGGACGTACGGCCTCGTAGCCGGAACCAGGATAAACCTTTGTGTCATTGTGCTAACTCTCGCATCAACCGTTAGGGGACAGGACACAGCGCATGTGTGGTGTTGAGGTTGGGCGGCCAATCTCAACATCGACAGTGGCGTGCCAGGTAGGGGGAGCGCTGTGATCGACTCTCTTCATCCATCGGTTCCCTTGACGGCAAGCCACGCCAAGGCCATGCCGCCATGAGCTGTCGCGGGATCCTCCGGTCCGCTTCCACGCGGGCACCGGATCACATTCGGGACCCTGGAGTTCGAAGCAACCGGTGAGGGCTTCCTCATGGGGCTTGTCTCCAGGGCACCCAACGCAGGAGCCGTGACGCCGACACCGCTAACGTCGTCCCAGCTCAGGAGGCGCTGGGGGCTACAAGAGCTGCAGATCTGTGTAGAGCGGCGTGATGCCCCTCGCGTCGTCCTTCCCGATTGGGACGCACACTTGCTGCTGCGGCGCGGGAGAACACACCCCCGCCGGGGGCTCCCGCGCAGGGAGCACGCCAGGAGAATGAGGCTGGGCTAGTGTAGTTCCCTTATGGGATGCACAATGCTGCCGCAAGCCACTCCGCGACGGTCAGCGCCAACCTGAACGTGTGCGAGGATTTGCTGGGACACCAGCTGGTCTCGCTCCGCAACCTCACCATCTCCACGCCCGATGGGTCCTATCCCGAGTCGGACGACGAGGAGAACGCGCGCGGCCAGGAACACCCAGGCCTGGGTTACACCGGCCTACGTGACCGCTGGGCCTTTACATCGTTTCAGGCTGTTGCGGATTTTTGCCTCACTTGCTCCAACGACTCCAGCGATGGGGAGTATGACCCCACGCGGGAGTGCTTTGTCCTCGACATTGGAGTCGAGTCCGCGAGCGAGAGCGGCGGTGCGAGCAATGCGGATGGCCCCAACGGGCAATCGCCGGACGCGGAAGCCGGCCACGACGAGCCGCCGGTAAATGCGCAAGCGGCGACACCTCAGGGCGACGCCGCACTCGCACAGGCGCAGCTGGCACAAATCCAGGAGCTGGAAGCGCAACTCCAGTAGGAACGCCGGCAGCTGCAAGAATTGCGGGCCACAATCGAATCCCAGCAGCCCGCGCGCCGGCGAACGCGCAAGGGCAGCAGGACGCGTTGCCCAGGTACGCATCATGAACGACGGCAACTTCGCCAATCCAGCCACGCTACCAAGGGCAAGCCAGAAGCTTGTTGCCGCGGTAACTCTGATTCGGGCCATGCCTGAACCATCGACGCCAGAAGCGCGTGACATGCGACGCCAAGTGCAGGCCTTTGTCGAAGAAGCGGCCGTATAACAAGACGAGAGCTCTGCCTCATGCATGCGCCACCAGGTCAGCTCAAAGGCCGGGGGGTACAGGTGGGACAAGGAGGAGTCCGTCCATACTCCGCCCAGAAGCACGTGGGCGCCCAACCGTCCAACGAACGATGGAAAGGCACTCGTGGCCGGCAACCACGACGCGAGAAGGTCCGCGAAGGACCGGCTCGTGGACACGCGGGGCGCCGCCAACGACAGCGACGCTCGCAACATCCTAAACAAGAAAAGGCAAGACGCGACACCCCTCGCGGTAGGCACCCCCGATGAGGGGGCCGCTACGACAGCGAGGAGGACAAGAGCCCGAAGTCGGAGCCTCCGGGAACCCCAGTGTTCAGCCGGAAGATCCGCTCGGCCGCCATTCCGCCGTGCTATCTCCAGCCAGCTACCATCACCAAGTACTCGGGTGAAACGAGCCCCAAGACATGGCTTAACGACTACGGCCTGGTTTGCGAGCTGGGTGGAGCCACCGATGACGCCATGATCATCCACAACCTTTAGCTTCATCTCGCGGACTTAGCACAGACATGGCTTGAGCACCTGCCCGCGATTGGGATGACCTGGTCAAGACATTCGTGGGCAACTTCCAGGGCACGTACGTGCGCCCTGGGAACTCCTGGGACCTGCGTGGGTGCCGGAAAGCGGCCGACGAACCCTTGAGAGACTTCATCCGCCACTTCTCCAAGCGCTGCACCGAGCTCCCGAGTGTGGGTGACTCCAAGATCATCCATGCCTTCCTCGAGGGCACAACATGTCGAGAGCTGGTGCGCGAGCTGGGGCGGAACCACCCCTCTAGTGTCAATGAGCCGTTCGACATTGCTACCAACTCCGCCTCTGGAGAGGAGGCCGTTGGGGCCATCTTCGACGGCAAGTCCAAGGGGAAGCGTACGGAGGAGCTACCCGCGGAGGGCACCAAGTCCAAGGGGAAGGCCAAAAAGCAGAAATGAGGTGGCAAGGGCAAGAAGCCCTAACGGGCCGCGCGGCAGCAGAAGCAGCAGGACGAGGACTCTGACGAGGCCCTCGCAGTCGAACGAGGCCGCGAAGGCCCTTGAGGCCCTCCCCAGGGCGGAGGCCTGTTCGACGACATGCTGAAGAAGTCGTGCCCATACCACAAGGGCCCCGTCAATCATACCCTCGAGCAATGCGAGATGATCAAGGGCTACTAAAAGCGCGTCTCTGCAAAGGAGGATGGCGCGAAGGACACGGGCGATGGTGGCGATGGCGGGTTCCCCCATGTGGAGAACGTTTTCTTCATCGCTGGGGGACCCACGTCGAACATGATATAATGGGAATGAAGGCGGGAGCGTCGAGAGGTCTTCTCCATCCACCCTGCGACGCCAACCTACCTCGCCTGGTCGGACAAGACCATCTCCTTCGACCGCGAAGACCAGCCGGACTACGTCCCGAATCCGGGGCACTACCCGCTTGTCGTTGATCCCGTCATCAGCAACACGCGATTCTCCAAGGTGCTGATGGATGGGGGCAGTAGCCTCAACATCCTCTACTCCCGCACCTTGGAGCTTATGGGCATCGGCACGGACAAGCTGAGGCCCAGCAAGGCGCCGTTCCACGACATCGCGCCGGGCAAGCGGGTCCAACCCCTCGGGCAAATCGATCTGCCCATCTGCTTTGGCACTCCCAGCAAATTCCGTAGGGAAATCTTCACCTTCGAGGTGGTGGGGCTCCCGGGGCATACCACGCCATTCTCGGGCGTCCATGCTACGCCAAGTTCATGGCGGTCCCGAACTACACCTACCTCAATATGAAGATGCCGGGGCCAAAGGGCGTCATCACAGTAGGATCGTCGTACGAGCATGCCTACGCATGCGACGTCGAATGCGTCGAGGGTGCGGAGGCGCTCGCCTACAGCAAAACCCTGGTGGCGGATCTGGAGAAGATGGTAAACGAGGCCGTCGACTCCGCCAAAAAGCATGCAGGCACCTTCGAGGCTGAGGAGCATACCAAGGCGGTGCCCCTCGACCCTAGTGCCCCCGAGGGCAAGGCGTTGAGGGTCAGCACCACCCTTGACTCCAAATAGGAAGCAGTGCTCGTCGACTTCCTCCGCACCAACGCCGACATCTTCGCGTGGAGCCCCTCGGACATGCCAGGCATTCTGAGGGAGGTCGCCGAGCACTCCCTTGACATCTAGCCTCACTCCAAGCCGGTGGTGCAGCGTCTGCGGCGATTCGACGAAGAAAAGCGCCACGCCATCAGGGAGGAGGTGCACAAGCTTCTGGAGGCCGGATTCATCAAGGAGGTATTTCACCCAACGTGGCTCGCTAATCCTGTTTTAGTTAGGAAGAAAAATGGAAAATGGCGCATGTGTGTAGATTATACTGGTTTAAATAAAGCATGCCCTAAGGTTCCATTTCCTTTGCCACGAATAGATCAGATAGTAGATTCTACTGCTGGGTGTGAATTGTTATGCTTTCTTGATGCTTATTCCGGTTATCACCCCGTTTGGAATGTTTTGCTACGTCACGATGCCATTCGGACTCTGAAGCGCTAGAGCTACATACCAATGATGTATGCAACACGTTTTCGGAGAACATAACGGGCGAACCATTGAGGCATACGTTGACGACATCGTTGTAAAACCCAGAAAGGCGGACAATCTAGTAAACGATTTGCAGGTCGCGTTCGATTGCCTCCGAGCAAACGGGGTATAACTAAACCCGGAGAAATGCGTATTCGGGGTGCCACGAGTCATGTTGTTGGGCTTCATTGTCTCCCAGCGAGGCATCGAACCCAACCCCGAAAAAGTCTCGGCCCTGGAGCGAATGGGGCCAATTCGGGACCTTAAGGGGGTACAAACGGTATTGGGCTGCCTCGCAGCTCTCAGCCATTTTTACCTTTTTTAACAACTCCTAAAAAAGCACAAACGCTTTTCATAGACCCCCGAAGCTCAAAAAGCCCTCAACGGGCTAAAGGCGTCACTCGCACGCGCGCCGATCCTCACACCGCCACTGAATGGTGAGCCCCTTTATCTTTACGTGGCCGCGACAATCCAAGTGGTCAGTGCCGTCATCGTCGTAGAGAGAACGAAGGAGGGACACGCTCTGCCGGTTCAGAAGACGATATACTATATTAGTGAGATGCTAACCGAGACCAAGGCGCGGTATCCATAAATCCAGAAGCTAATCTACGCTGTAGTGCTCGCGCGACGAAAGCTGCGACACTACTTCGAGGCCCATCCAGTCACCGTGGTCTTGTCTTTTCCCCTAGGAGAGATAGTCTGCAACTCGGATGTCTCGGGTGGAATAGCGAAGTGGTTGATGGAGCTCGTAGGGAAAACCCTCTCCAACGCGCCATGAAAGGCGATAAAATCACAAATTTTGGCGAACTTCGTCGCTGAGTGCACTGATGTTCAACTTTCTCCACTGCAAATCCAAGCCGAGTGCTGGACCATGTACTTCAATGGGTTAGTAATGAAAGCTGGGGCAGGCGCGGGCCTCCTCATCGTTTCGCCCTTCGGAGAGCATATCCGGCGTCGAACAACATGGAAGAATATGAAGCCCTCCTCGCCGGGCTCCGTATCGCCATTGAGCTTGGCGTCAAGCGCCTCGACGTCCGGGGGGATTATCAGTTGATCATCGACCAAGTAATGAAGAACGTGAGCTGCCACGACGAGAGGATGGAGGCGTACTGCAATGAGGTTCACCGCCTCGAGGACAAATTCTACGGCCTCGAGATGAACCACATTGTGCACAAGTACAACGAGGAAGCGGATAAACTGGCCAAGATAGCGTCGGAGCAGATCACCGTCCCCCCAAACGTCTTCGCCCGTGATCTCGACAAACCCTCCGTCGACCTCAACCAAAAAGCCAAAGCACCCAAAGCACCCTCAGGGACTGCGGGGGATGAGCCCATGGATGAGGACCCCTCAAAAGAGGGGCTCGAGGCCCATGACCTCGAGACCTCCTCGGCCGATGAGGACGAGGCCATGGAGATCGACGTGGATGCACGCCCGCAAGATTGGCGCGACCCATACCTTACATGGATCGACCGCGGAGAGCTGCTCTCGGATCGAACTAAGGCATGCCGCATTGCCAGAAGGGCCAAGACCTTTGTCTCGGTCGGCGGCGAGCTATATAAGCGCAGCGCCTCGGAGATCCTGCAGCGATGCATCCCCATCCCTAAGGGAAGGCAGTTCATCCGCGACATCCACGCCGGCGTGTGCGGACACCACGCGGCACCGCGTACCCTCGTGGGCAATGCGTTCCGGCAAGGCTTTTACTGGCCTACCGCCATGGCCGACGCAAACGAGGTCGTGCGTACCTGTGAAGAGTGCCACTTCTACGCGCGGAAGATGCATCTCCCGGCGCACGCCCTCCAGACCATCCCTATAACATGGCCCTTCGCGGTCTGGGGGCTGGATCTCGTGGGGCCATTCCGCCCAGCGCCCGGGGGCTTCACCCACTGCCGGTGTACTATGTCAGCGAGGTGCTGACCGAAACCAAGATGCGGTATCCACAGATCCAGAAGCTAATCTACGCTGTAGTGCTCGCGCGACGAAAGCTGCGACACTACTTCGAGGCCCATCCAGTCACCGTGGTCTTGTCTTTTCCCCTAGGAGAGATAGTCTGCAACTCGGATGTCTCGGGTGGAATAGCGAAGTGGTTGATGGAGCTCGTAGGGAAAACCCTCTCCAACGCGCCATGAAAGGCGATAAAATCACAAATTTTGGCGAACTTCGTCGCTGAGTGCACTGATGTTCAACTTTCTCCACTGCAAATCCAAGCCGAGTGCTGGACCATGTACTTCAATGGGTTAGTAATGAAAGCTGGGGCAGGCGCGGGCCTCCTCATCGTTTCGCCCTTCGGAGAGCATATCCGGCGTCGAACAACATGGAAGAATATGAAGCCCTCCTCGCCGGGCTCCGTATCGCCATTGAGCTTGGCGTCAAGCGCCTCGACGTCCGGGGGGATTATCAGTTGATCATCGACCAAGTAATGAAGAACGTGAGCTGCCACGACGAGAGGATGGAGGCGTACTGCAATGAGGTTCACCGCCTCGAGGACAAATTCTACGGCCTCGAGATGAACCACATTGTGCACAAGTACAACGAGGAAGCGGATAAACTGGCCAAGATAGCGTCGGAGCAGATCACCGTCCCCCCAAACGTCTTCGCCCGTGATCTCGACAAACCCTCCGTCGACCTCAACCAAAAAGCCAAAGCACCCAAAGCACCCTCAGGGACTGCGGGGGATGAGCCCATGGATGAGGACCCCTCAAAAGAGGGGCTCGAGGCCCATGACCTCGAGACCTCCTCGGCCGATGAGGACGAGGCCATGGAGATCGACGTGGATGCACGCCCGCAAGATTGGCGCGACCCATACCTTACATGGATCGACCGCGGAGAGCTGCTCTCGGATCGAACTAAGGCATGCCGCATTGCCAGAAGGGCCAAGACCTTTGTCTCGGTCGGCGGCGAGCTATATAAGCGCAGCGCCTCGGAGATCCTGCAGCGATGCATCCCCATCCCTAAGGGAAGGCAGTTCATCCGCGACATCCACGCCGGCGTGTGCGGACACCACGCGGCACCGCGTACCCTCGTGGGCAATGCGTTCCGGCAAGGCTTTTACTGGCCTACCGCCATGGCCGACGCAAACGAGGTCGTGCGTACCTGTGAAGAGTGCCACTTCTACGCGCGGAAGATGCATCTCCCGGCGCACGCCCTCCAGACCATCCCTATAACATGGCCCTTCGCGGTCTGGGGGCTGGATCTCGTGGGGCCATTCCGCCCAGCGCCCGGGGGCTTCACCCACTTGTTGGTAGCCATCGACAAGTTCTCAAAGTGGATCGAGGTCCGAGCCATCACCAACATCAGAGTTGAGCAGGCCGTGCTGTTTTTCACCGACATCATCCACCGGTTCGGGGTACCAAATTCGATCATCACCGACAATGGCACCCAGTTCACCGGCAAGAAATTCTTGGAGTTCTGCAACGACCACCACATCCGCGTGGATTGGTCGGCCGTAGCGCACCCACAAACAAACGGCCAAGTAGAACGCGCAAACGGCATGATACTACAAGGCCTGAAGCCAAGAATCTTCAACAAACTGAACAAGTTTGGCTGAAAGTGGGTGGCCGAGCTACCCTCGGTGATTTGGAGTCTCAGGACGACCCCGAGCAGAGCCACGGGCTTTAGTCCGTCTATCAAGAAGAGCAGAACTAGCGGAACCTTGAAAACTTGTTGGACCAGGTGGATGAGGGACAAGACGTGGCACTACTTCACTCTGCACGCTATCAGCAGTCTCTGCGGCGATAACAAGCTCAGAAAGTCCAGCGTCGCGACCTCAACAAAGGCAACCTGGTACTAAGGCTACGACAAGACAACCGAGAGCACCACAAGCTTACCCCGCCATGGGAAGGACCGTTCATCGTCGCCGAGGTCCTCAAGCCCGGCACATACAAGCTGGCGAACGAGAAAGACGAAGTTTTCACCAATGCTTGGAACATCCAACAGCTACGTCTCTTCTACCCATGAAAATTTTTGCATTCCTTATAAATATACCATGTTCATAAATAACAATGATAAAAGTTTGCGAAAACATGGAAACATTGTTACTAACAAACAAAAACAAGGATGACTTAGCTTTATCCTTAACCTAGTCTCGATAAAGCTAAACCACCCTCGGGGGTTACAGGGGGGTTCACCCCTCCCCCCCTGCCCCCATAACCATCCCAGTTTTTTTGAAAATAGTGCTACACTTTGATCGCTTAGAAGGGTAAACGCGGGACGCGGACTAACTAAGGCCAGGACCGGTCGAGCCGCGGGACCGCCTACGCTCCCGAAGGGACATGGCATCCCCCTCGCCACCCTGTGCTTAAGTTACCTACATATATAACTCACCCAGCGGAAACCTCTCAAAGCAAAGAAGAAGCACAATGGAACAAATAAATACAACACAAAATGTTCAAACATAGATATAGCTTATTTACATATCAAAAGTTCACGCTAGGCTAAGATACAAATTAGGGCCGCAAGCCCAAGACTTTCAGGCATCGTCCTCCTGTTGGGGCTTGGCAGCAGCGGAAGCAAGCCCTGTGCAAGCAGAAGGATCGGCCGTGACATCGTGCTGGGCTCCGGCCTCGGTGGCGGCTGCAGCTCCGCAGGGAACCGCACCAAGGGGCCCGGCTCCATCACCCTCTGCCTCTACGGCTGCGACTTCCGCCTCGAGAGCCACCAAGGCATTGGACGCGCCCTCGAGCTCGGCATCAGCACCAGCATCGACTCCGGCATCTTCACCCTCATCACCATCTTCATCAAGGAAGAGCTCACGCCTGAACTTGGCGGCGAGCAGCGCGGCCACGTCCTCGACCTTAGCGTCGGCCTCGTCGAGGGCAGCGAACGCAGCGTCGTCGTCCAAATCTTCGTCGATGAAGTAGCCGCCCGCCACAGCCGAGAGGTTGATGGCGTAGTGGGTTGCCACCACGCCAAGGGCCTTCCTCACCCCAAGCGAGAGGGCACTCTCCAAGCGCTCCGCCACGCAGCCGCTCAAGGCCCGCAGGCGGTTGGGCAGCGACGACCCAGACGGGATATCGACACCCTGAATATCCCGGCCCGCAGCGTCAGCGGTGGCCTTCAGGGTGTCGAGCTCCCCTTGGGCCTCAGAGTAGGCGGCCTGGATGGCCACCACCTCATCCGCCTTCTCCGCCTTGGCCTTCCGCAGCCCTGGAAAGAAGATACACGTGTCAAGACGAACCTTGACGCGGAGAACAACCGAAACATCGGAAAAGGACACAAGGACGTACCTTCCACCAGGGTCTTGGCCTCGGCAAGTGCCATGCGCTCCTGCCACAGCAAACCCTCTGCGGCGGCCAGCGCGCTCTCCCTCTCCTGGAGTGAGCGGCCCAGCTGTTCGGCCTCCTGAGCCTTCTGCTCTGCCTGGGTCGTCGCTTCCGCGAGCTGGGATTGCGCGGCCTCGCGTGCCTTGTGCTCCTGCTCGAGCAAGGCCTGCGTCGCTGCAAGCGCCTCACGGTCCTTCTGAAGCTGGCCTTGCACCTCTGAGAGCTTGGCCTCCGCCTCCTCGCGCGCCTTATGCTCCGGCTCAAGCTGCGCCAACGCCGTGGCCAACGCCTGGGCCCCCTGCTTCGCTGCGCTTCTCTGAGTATCACGCTCCTGCTCCATGCTGTTTTTGGCGTCCTCATGCGCGCGGGCGGCCGCCTCCATCTCCCTCACCCGAGCATTGAGCTGGTCCACTTCTGTGACCAGGCCCAGATTCGCCTGCCGGTATTGGTGAAGGTTGGCATACAAATCCATTATGCATTGGGCTTTCTCCCTCGCCTCTTCCCGAAGGAGCTGCTCAAACATGAATCCAAAGATAAGATACAAAGCGAAAACACAAAGAAATACAAATAAGTGCGAAGTCATCTTGTGGAGCTCCAAAGCCTGCTTCGAATGAATGTCGAAGGCGGCGCATATGGATCGTTCCAGCTCCAGCCCGATCTGCTGGGCCCGATGCCACAGCTCATTCTCCCACCCCGCCCTCTGCCACACCCAGAGTGGGATATCGGGCTGCTCAGACCATACATTCGGCCCTGGCTGAGCCCGCCGCAACGCCTCCACCGCGGAGTCCCACTCCGGCACGCTGCCAGTCATCGGCGCCTGCGGCAGCCCATCGGCCTCAGGACGCGCCGACAGCGTCCCCACGACCATAGCCTCGTCCAGCAGGGCCCGCCGGCCACTTTCCACCAAGGCCGCGCCATGTGCACGACCTGCGCTCGACTGACCGGCGGCGTCGTTCGCCGGTGCCGCCACCTCCCGCCTCTCCTCCTCCTCCGTGGGGGGACGCCAGCAATGTGGCCGCCCTGCCCCACGGCAGTAGCCGCTGGTGCCTTCTCCAGGCCCACGTCCACTGCCGGGGGCGCCTACTCTTGGCCCACGTCCATTGCCGGGGGCTCAGTCACCCGCTCTACGTCTGTTGCTCGGGGTCTTCGCGCCGTCGATGCTGGTTCTTCCTCCTCTGCAACCGGGTGTGAGGACCCGGGCACTACCGTCGAGCGCGGAGTTCTGGGGGAGCGCAGCCCTCTTGCGTGTGGGGGGTCGAGCGCCCCGACCTTCAGCACCTTCCTAGGCGCGAGGTTGGGATCGGCAGGTGCGGCAGAACGGGCCTTGGAAAGAAACGAAGTCAGCAAAAAACAGATTACGTCAAAAAAGTCACAAGAGAAAGATTGGATAAAAAACTTACCAAACGGCATAGTCCTGTAGCTTCCGCCTTGAGCCCTTCGAGGGCGGCGCGCCCCTCGACCCGCTCAGGGGCGGCACACCCCTCGAACCACCCGCGCTTCACGAAGGCGTTAACCCAATAGGGTGCGGTACGTCCGTCGCGGAGACGGACGCACCATCGCGAGCGCAATTCTTGTCTGACTCGCCGTGCTTGCCTCCAGTGGCGGCATGGCCTCCTGCTCCATCTCGCCGGCGAGATGGTTGTTGGCACTCCTTACGGCCTACAGATAAATCCGCAAGCGGACGAATACCGATGTAGCTTTCACCCGGGAGTATTCCAAGGTATCGATTTCCACGGAGAACGAGAAGTAGACTGATTCTAAACTTAGTTGTCCTAGATGGATGGAATGGAGTGAATGGTATGGATGAGGTGGATGACAACAACAAAGAGAGAAGATGAGTGATAGGAGGGTAGAGAGGGTCCGAGTCTGATAGAGGTATTCTACTGATTGATCGAGTAGATCAGAGGATATAGATAGATACTTGCTTAGGGACAACGGAACCTATGACACGCAGAAAGGGATGAGAAGGGGTGTCACCAGGTCAGAACTAGGGGATCCTACGGACTGGAACTAACATGATGGACTACAAAGACCGGAAGGGATGTCACCACCTTACGTCTACCACCTCCGTTGCGACGGGAATAAACTAAGTTAGTCTCAAGTATAGGCACCACGCCTACACTAGTCAACTAATACTTATCTCCTATAGAAAGATAAGCACCCAAGCTAAGCAACCAGTATACAGTTATACCAATCAACTAAGCATTAAACGAAGAACCAGCAAGCATATAAAAGTAAGAACTGAATGCTCAATTAATCAAAGAGAGGGGCTACAAAGACCGGAAGGGCTGTCACCTCCTTACGGCTACCACCTCCGTTGCGACGGGAATAAACTAAGTTAGTCTCAAGTATAGGCACCACGCCTACACTAGTCAACTAATACTTATCTCTTATAGAAAGATAAGCACCCAAGATAAGCAACCAGTATACAATAGTCTACCGCCTTCGCTAGCACTCTATCTCTTGTGTTGTGTGTTGATGCAAGTGACCAGGGCCTCAATTTATAGCCAGCAAGGACGGTGGAGGTAGAGCAACGGCCAAGGCAACTCAAGGCGGTGCAGGGCCGGTTCGGCCGAATCTCCTTGTTCGCCCGAACTGAGGGGTTCGGCCGAACTGCAATCTGGCACCGTCTTGGTGCTGAGGCGGTGCAGAGGCGGCTCGGCTCCTGGGGGCAGGTCGGCCGAAGTGGGCCCTTCGGCCGAACGGGCCCTATGGCCCCGCGATGCTCCCCCGTGCAGCTTCTGCCCTGTGGGCCCTCCTGGCTAGCTTCTGATGCTTGGCTTCGGGTTGTACCGGCCCAGGACAAAGTGGCGGTCGTCCACGCGTTGTATGTCCTCATCGCTTGGTCATCGTTGACGTGGACAACTCCCGGTGTCGTGCGCCTCTAAGGGGGGTAACCGGCCAAATCATGTCGTTCGACCGAATCGGTCATATCTATCCCTTATAGCACGTGTTTCTCCATTTTGTACCTGCACAATGGACAATCACCAAAACTCATGGAAATGGTCAGTAATAAGCCCTACAGCTATGGTGTGAGTTTCCATTGTGTTCATTTTATACTCGGTTGGAGGTCGGAAATCGGTCCATAACGACTGCCAACAATGGTCCCCGCCGACATCTCCGTCATCACTGCTGGAGGGCTCCGGTGAATCCTCTGGGGTCAGCGGCTCCTCCCCGCCGTCTCTCTCCCACCGACGGAGCGCGGCCTCATGCCCGTCCTTCCAGGCCTTCCTCCTCAAACTCGAGGCCTTCTTCCTCTGCCGCTCGACGCGGACACGGTTTGATGCCCGCACCTCTGAGGTAGGCGCGAGGGGCCGATAAGCGTGTCGCGCCACCCCCTAAAAATCGCAGCAAACACCATTAGCAGGAGAAGATATATGTGATAGATTTAGCCCGATAGGAAGGAGGGAATATTTGCTCAACAGCGAGATGTAGCCCGCCTCGGGGTGCAGCTTGATCAACTAAATATCATCGGGATTGCCCGGCAGCATGCTCGGTTGCACCGCCATATGGGCCCTCGCGTAAGCGTGCTCCTTAAGGAGTGGCTCCGCGAGCATCCTTGAGGCGGCCAGGGCTGCCGGGTCCGCGCCTGCCGTCATCTTGAACAGGGGAAGCGACCTCTCCATGAGAGGGACCACCCTCCGACGATGGCACTGCACGAGGACATGGGCCACGGTGACCTTCTTCGCCCTCAACACACCAAGGGCATCGGTGAAGACGGTGAGCTTCTTCCGCTGGCCGGCGTCGCCGACGCCGTACTTCCACTTCAGGGATTTCTCCGACAAAGTTTTGCCGGTGTAGTCCGGGAGCCCCAGGCCATCGTTGCGGAGGTAGAATCACCCCTTCGCCCAACCGTTGTTGTTTGACGTCATCTTGCAGGGGATGTACATCTCCTTCCGATGAGGGTGCGGCTGAAAGGTAAGGCCGCCGGCGCTCATGGCGCGTCGCGGCCCTTTCCCCGCACCGGCCGTGCTGAGCTCGCCCCGGAAGAGGTGGACCCATAGGTCCCAGTGGACCTTGATCCCTAGCAGCCCCTCACAAATGCCGACGAAGGCCGCCGCCTGTGAGATGTCGTTGGGGGAAAAGTTGTGGAGCTCCACGCCGTAATAGGCGCAGAGGCCCTGCATCAACTGGCTAGCGGGAGCATTGAACCCTCGCTCGTGGAAGCGAACGAAGCTCACCACATACCCCGGCGGGGGATTGGGCGCCTTATGCGACGGCGGCGACGCTATCCACGCCAGTCGCACTGGGTCACCCTTCGGCAAAAGCTGCCCAACACCCACCAGGCCCTCCAGGGTGTGGTCGGTGGCGGACGACGAGCTCCACTCCGTGGCTTCCTCAAGCAGCGCCATGGCGAAGGGCGAGGTTGGGGGTGAGCACGACAGCGGCAGCAGAGACAAGATGCGACAAACGCAAGGGGCGCAAAGGGAGACAAGGGCGAAGGCTGGGGGCACGAAATGGCTAAGGTAAACAATCCCCTCCCCCCGCTTTCCTTTTATAAGAGAGGGAGAGGATTTACCCCGCCACGAAGGGCGAAGCCATCCGCAGCAGACCCGACGTACGCCACGTATCACTGACAACCGGGCCCCACCACGAGAGAAACTGCACATGCGTAGGCGGCGGCATTAACCGCGGCATGGTAAAACGAAGCGGCGCAGCAGCGGTGCCTGACCGCCCGTCGCCTCACCTCCCGCCGTGCACACCACTTCGCGCCTAAAAAGGCGCGCCCACTACACCAACCTCACCCACTCCGTGCCACGTCAGCCGCGACCGCGCCCGCGAGCGGTCGTGCGTGGGCCCGCGAGCCAAAGCGCCAACGGCCGGACGGGCAGGTTCCTTCCGAGGTAAGGCAACACCCCCTCACAGGTTGCAAAGTTCTACTAATGAGGGGCTCGAGGCCTAGCCCTCGAAGGGGTTCGACAGACACCCCAGGTTAAGCAATGCGAAGGCTGCAAGGCGCGCTCGATCGACCCACCCTCGAGCTCGTAGCTCGAGGGTAACCTGCGCCTTTCACATAGGCCCTACTGATCAGGAGTACGAGCCCTGGCCCTCGAAAGGGTTCGACAGGCGCTTCAGATCAATAGAGTCAGGGACGATTCGGGCGTGCTCAACGGACTTTACCCCGAACGCGGAGTTTGGGGACACCCCAGTCGTGTTCGAGGCGGACAAAGGCAGCTAGTCGAGGGATCCCATCGCGGGAGAGCTTCCGCGCCCTTGGTCCCTATCAAAGGGGACCGAGCCCTGCCTAGCAAACCTTTGCGAGTGCTCTCATGGACGTGTCTCCGGACCATGAGCCGACCCCTAACGAACGGGGCAAGGACGTCCACTTGAATTACCCGATAACAGCTCACCGAAGCATCCGTATACGCGGCCCGTTTTGAGGGATGCACGTACTGCTTCTCCCCTCAGCCCCGCGAAGGGGAAAGTGAGGGTCGTAACTTAAAGACAAGGACTCCCCCTGATCGTTCCTACTTGGGCCAGGGCTCGGGGCTCCTTACGCCACTATCTCTTCCCTTTACATAAACAAACGCGTCGAAACCATGCAGGGACCACCCCCGAATTCCATATAACTCACCACCATCCATGCAAACCACCATACCAAGTGGAAAGCTGCGAAGGCGACTCTCGAAGTTCAAAAACCCTTGCACGAGTGAAATCACTCCTCCAAGGGCTCAGGGGCTACACCCGCAGGTGTGCTAGCGCGCCCCCATGGAAAGACACACATATCCAAAAAGGAAAGACCCCAGCAGAACGCCCAGCAACAACCCCTCGAACCATCAGCCTCTACCCGACTGATCTCCAGTCCGGCAAAGGCTCGGGGGCTACTGTCAAGGACATACCAAAGGAGTCCCCTAACCATCGGGGTAATTACCTTCAAAAACGCAAATTAAAAACACGGCCCACGAACCCCGTGGACCGAAAACCATCCAGACGCCACGGCCTGCTAAACAGGAACGGCTCGACAACCGTTAGAGCTTACCCATCGAGCGCGCGATAGGAGCGCGCCCTGTCTCTGCCACGCTTGAGGGCTGCCCTCCCCCTCGAGCTAAATACTGTACAATCTCCGCCTCGCTCGAGGATCCCTATTCCCCCTCGAGCAAGCAACCGCGTCCGCCTCGCTCGAGGCCTGCCCTCGACACGCCTCAGCGCGCCCAACCACTCCTCCCGACCGCGACATTTAGTGACCGCACCATCAACCGAGCACCAAGGTCAAAAGGCAATCTACGCCCACGCCACGCAGCGCCGCTGACATCTCCAGGACCACTATTCCACCAGCCCCGATCACTATTCGACCTCACCGCCGCCGTGCGGACATGCGCAACACTGTGCGAGGGCCTATGCATACTTACAGGCGTCATTCCGCGGCACTGTGCTACCTGCTCCCATCCACTCCCCACGGCGCAGCCCTCGAATGGGCATGGAGGACTCTCGAACGGGCGTGCGGATGACGGCCGGGCACGGACTCTGGTCAGGTGCGGCCATACGGATGACGCAGGCTGGGTCAAATCCACCAACTCTCGGCCATTCCCCACCGAAATGGGCGCACCTCGGCACAACAGCGACCACCACTACGGCTCCTGTACTGCCGACTCCCGTTCTTCCTCTATGCCCAGGTCCTCGAACGGCATGGCAGCACCCTCGAACAAGCAGGAGGACAACGACCAAGCGCGGACCACGGTCGATGCCACCCCTCGAAACCACTCCAAGACAAGCACAGGGACACTCCTGACGCCCGTGGAAGTAGGAGCTCGTCATAAATCCCCGCCTGGACTAAGGACGACGGAACGCCCGGCGCCACGCTCCACAGGACGCGCTCCTGTAGGCCACAATGTACTTGTACTTATAAGCCCCCTCTCCTTGGTCTATAAAAGGAGGAGGCGTGCGCCCTTCCTAGGGCGACCAGGCTGAGAACACACGAACACGATCACCACCACTCACGATATTGGCACTCTGCCTCAATCACTCCACATCCAGGGACTTGGAGACTCCTTCTCCTCTCCCGTCTCGCTTGTATCCCCCCACTGCAAGCACCCCGGTGCAAGATAGTACAGTGCCACGAGCACGCTCTGCTGGACGTACGGCCCCGTAGCCGGAACCAGGATAAACCTTTGTGTCATTGTGCTAACTCTCGCATCAACCGTCAGGGGACAGGACACAGCGCATTCTGTGTGGCGTTGAGGTTGGGCGGCCAATCTCAACACCGACATCTGTCGACAGATTTTTATGAGAAAAATTATTGAACTTTTTTATGTTGCATATATTATTCTATAATGTTTCAAACATTGTTACAAGATGTTGCAAAATGTTTCAGATGAAGAAAATACGCAAAATAGATGGTGCACTAGGCCGCACATGCACCCCCGGCAGAAATCGACACGTGGTGCATGCGGAGAACATGCCATCTTGACAGTGTTAGTGTCTGTTAATTTAATTGTCCTGACAAAGAAAGCATTATAAGCTGACCTACTGGTGTAGATTCCAGATTGGGTCCACTTCCATCTATACTGATCTGGTACATCCTGTGGTCATGCCATCCACAAGGTCCCAAACCTGAAGATATTCGATTAGGACCTGGACAGATAAAGCACCTATGATGTCAGCCACCCAACGCCGATTGTTGAGAGCCTCCGCCACTGTTCGTCTTCTTATTGTTCTTTTGGGAATTGCTTGCGTAAGATTAGGTGCAATCTCATTCAAGGTTTTGCCATTCAGCCACCTATCTTTCCAGAACAATACTGTCTCACCATTCCCTACAATTGACTCAACAGCCATATCGAAAAGAGCTTGAGCAGATTGGGGCAGCTGGATCTGAAAACCACTCCAAGGCCTAAAGGGGTCGTTTTTTCCAGCCCATAGCCAACGGATTCGGAGAGCCCAACCAAGTCTCTCCAAATTATGTATCCCCAACCCTCCATACTCCGGTGGCCTTTGAACCCTTTCCCAAGACACCAAACAATTTCCACCATTTGCCTGTTCTTGTCCCTTCCACAGGAATTCTCATCTTCTCTTGTCGATGGCCTTGATAACCCATTTTGGGAGATCCAAAGCTACCATTGCATAAATAGGGGTTGCTGTCAAAACTACCCGTACCATTACCGGACGACCAGCCCTATTCATCAATGAGGCTTTCCACCCTGGAAGATGATCTGCCACTTTATCTATTAGGGGTAACAACACCTCTTTCGTGGGTTTGTGAATTGAAAGAGGCAGACCAAGGTAGGTGCATGGAAAGTTTTTAATTGCACATGCCAAAATATCTGCAGTGAGGAGCAACTCATCTTCTGAACAGTGGATGGGGGCAACAGAGCTTTTAGTGAGGTTTGTATGCAGACCTGACACATGTCCGAACAGGTCTAGGATGGTTTTGATGGCAAGAAGGTCCAGCCGACACGGCCGCAAGAAGATCACCGCATCATCAGCATAGAAAGAGACTCGATGTCTAGCGTGAGGCACTGCAAGAGGTTGCAGCAATTGCTCTCTAACAGCATATTCTACCAGGGAGTTCAGGACATTCATGACGAGTATAAATAACATGGGTGAGAGAGGGTCACCCTGCCGAAGTCCGCGACAATGGAGGATTGACTCTCCTGGCTCTCCATTAACAAGGATGCGGGTAGAGGAGGTAGACAGGATCAGGCAAAGAAGGTCCCGCCACCGCTGTCCAAACCCCAAATGCCTCAAAATCTCCAGAAGAAACGACCACGATACTGAATCAAATGCCTTGGAAATGTCCAACTTAAGCAGGATATGAGCCTCTTTCTTCTTATGCAAGGATTTCACCATTTGCTGGACAAAGAGGAAGTTGTCATGGATCTTCCTCCCCCTAACAAAGGCGCTCTGATTTGTAGCGACCAGCGAGGGCAGAAGAGGAGCTAGTCGATTGGCCATCATTTTTGTCACCAGTTTAGCAACACTGTGAATCAGACTGATAGGCCTATAGTCCTTGACTTGAGAGGCATCACTTTTCTTTGGGAGAAGGGAAATGAAGGCCGTGTTGAGCAATCTGAATTTGAACACATGTCCCCTATGAATGGCCGTAAGAGCCTGGAGCAAATCGCCTTTGATAATGTTCCAACACGATTTATAGAAACGACCTGTGAAACCATCCGGACCAGGGGCCTTATCCAGGGGCAAATCTTTTATAGTTGCCCAGACCTCCTCCTCCGAAAAAGGAGCATCCAAAGACGAAAGATCATGTTGTTGTAGGCCAATCTCAGAAAGGTCCACGGTGTAATTGCGCTCCTCAGCTGTTCCCAGGAGATTTTCTTAGAACTCCAGAACTACTGCATGTTTTTCCTCCTGAGTTACAGCGAGCTGATCCTCCACTTGCAACTTTGCAATGAAATTTTTCTTTTTTCTAAACCGGGCCTGTTGGTGGAAAAAGGAAGTATTGGCATCTCCCTCACGAAGGTAAAGGATTCTTGAGCGCAGCCGTGCAATTGTTCGTTCCAAAGATGCCAGACCAAGACAGTGAACTTTCAACTTTTTCCTTAGCCATTCCTCCCTTAAGGACAGCTCTCGAGAGTCCCTTGCAATTTCTAGTCTGTGCAATATTTCTTTTGCCATTTCTAATTGGACTTTGATGTTATCAATTTTTCTTTGACCCCACTTTTGCAAGCCTCTGCTGAGGCGCTGCAGCTTGAGAAAAAGGCGTTCGACAGTACAGCTTGACTGCACCGGAGCCTCCCAATTCTGCTGAACTGCATCCAAAAACCCCGGCACTTTGGTCCAGAAGCTTTCAAAGTGAAAGCGGCGTTTTCCACTGGTTTGAACTTTCAGACCAAGAATGAGTGGGCAATGATCCGAAACTGTTGAGGCCGCACTTTGCAGAACGGAATCAGGAAAAATATTTTCCCACCCCGAACAGCAGAAGGCCCTGTCTAGACGGACGAGCGTGGGCGATCTCCGCTCGTTCGACCAAGTATATTGGCGACCGAGAAGGGGGAATTCTTTGACCTCAACATCATCCAAGAAACGCCGGAACCGACCCATCATTGCTCTGTCCAGGTTGGTGTTGTTTTTATCTGCTGCCTGATAAATCAGATTGAAATCTCCTGCCAACAGCCACGGCCCGGAACACAAATTACGAACATTTCTAAGCTCATTCAAGAACAACACTTTCTGATCATCTTCTTGTGGCCCATATATACCTGTGAACCACCAATTTCGACCTTCCTGTTCTGAAAAGAGGACAGACACTAAATATGTATCGACCCGGGTTGCAATTGCCTGGAGAGTGTTGCTCTTCCATGCAATCAAAACCCCTCCTCTGGTTCCTTGGGCTGGCAAGGCGATAAACTTATCAAAGGCTGAACCAAACACTTGGAGGAACAAATTTTGACTCATATCTGCTATTTTTGTTTCTTGCAGGCACACTATCTCTGCATTGCTAGACTGAATAACGTTTCGAACAGAATTGCGCCGATCTCTTTGGTTAAGACCACGCGCATTCCAAATCAGAATAGAGGAGGGATTCATTGATAGAAAAAAGGGGGAGCGACACAACCAGTCCCCAAGCTAGTAGCCTACCAGCAGGTCAGCCTTGCGCACCTGATCGCCCGGCTCCACAACCCACCCAAAAATTGCAGCCAAGGCTGATACATGTGATTCAGAGAGCAGACTACTAAAGAGCTTGCTGTAATTATCTTGTTCAGTGACATCAAACTTCTCCTGGGCGCCGAACCCGAGTGATCTCATTACCTTCTTTTGAGCAACACTGACTACAGCTCCATGGGAGCAAGGCTTGGCACCAGCCAACCTCCTGCTTCGACGGGGTAAGGTTCCGGAGGCTGGTGCTTTGTGTCTCCTCTTGTGCACAGGCTGAGGAAGTAAAGCATCGACGGGCTTGCTGACTTTGTTGAGCTTCTGAAAAGAAGCAGGCGTTGCTGGAGGGGTGCCAACAGCCGGTAGAGGCGTCGAGGAGGCAGGCGCTGCTGGAGGGGTGCCGACAGCCGACAGCGGCGCCGAAGCCTTGGAACGGAACCGCTTCCGGGAGTACACCAGAGGGCTCCCGGCCGGCCGCATCTCAGCCCGAGCGTCCTCCGGCGCTGAACATGAGGGAGGCAGGCGCTGAGTTGGTGTTGGTGTAGAAAGATCCTCCCCAACCCCGCAAGGTGCAGCACCTCGCTGAGCCTCCAGAGCCCCTACTCCACCACCGGGGACTGGAGCAGCGACCATGGCCTGGTCACCGTCGCCGGGAGCAAGGAGAGTCGCAGCCGCTACGCCGTCATCGACAGGGAGAGGGGAGGCCTGTTCGTCCTCGCGTGCCAGGCCCACGGGCTCCAAGACCGGGGCGAGAGGGGGCCCAGTAGCACACGGCCCAAGAGGGGTGGGTGGGGGCCGAGGAGGGGCCAGATGGTCAGGCCCACTCCCATCGCCAAGCAAGCTCGCAACGGAATGCCCAGGCTCAGCGCTAGGCCCCGGAGCAGCCCACGGGGGAGAGCCAACGGCCGCCGCCTCCGCCATAACTCCCGTGTTCCCGGGAAAGTCATCGGGAACAGAAGAGGCCCGTTCCACCGTAGCAGCAAAACCGGGAGGAACCAAAACGGTGGCCTCATCGGGAAGGGAGGGAGCCTCCAGGCGATCAATGTTGGGGTCGGGAGTCGAGGCTGCATGCGGAGGGAGAGGAGCCGACGCGGCCTCGGGAGCAGAGATGACCACCACGTGTCCACGTCCAGGAGGTTGCGGCCCTAGCCGCGCATGGACCGGAGCACGCGCAGGCCCGGCCGCCGAGGCAGAGTTGCCCCGCACTGGCTGCGCCAAAGGAGCAGGTGGCGAGGAACGTCGTCGCCGCCGCCTCCTTCGGCGGCCACCGCCATCACTGGCCGGAGGTTGGGGGGGCGGGTCATCCACCAACAGAGGTTCTTCCCATGGCCTCACCGACATGGAGACCGGGTAACTCAGAAGGCGCTTCAACGGACGTGGGGCTTCCTTCAATGGCGGCTCAACGATCTGGAGATCAATCGCCGCCGGGATCAGAGAAGAAGAAGAGCACCAAGCGGCCACCCGGTAGACCTCCCTCTGGTCTGCCGTGTCCGGATGAATGCCGCTGATCCAGCAGGCTTTGTTAAGGAGCTGCTCTGCTGTGGACAACTCCCATGCATGAGCCGGGATGCCCCTGATTTCAATCTCCACCGCCGACGGCAAGGTAGCCGCAGAAGAATTCACGATACGCGACCAGCGCAAGACATGCAATCTCAGAGAAGGGCTGATGATCGGTCTGCCATCATTGTAGACCCTGGTTGCCATTCCGTCATCCGGCAAGGTCAGCAGGAAGCTTGCTGGACTGAAACGTTGCAGGTGCAGCAAGCCATCCTCGACCTCAAACTGGGCAGAGATGAGGGACTTGATGGCAGGCGCCGTGTCGACATTGCATCCTCCGACCACCGAGATGACGAGAGTATTGCGGAGCGCCTCCTCTCGTTGAATGATGCTGGCCGAGCGATCGATGACACACCGCGGCTTGTCAGGCCGGACGGGAGGGTCGTCACCGCTCGAGGCCAGCAGAGGAGGAGAACCATGGACCTCCGAAGGTTCCATATCATCGCTCTCAGAGCCGGCGACCTGGCGCTGCCTACGAGCACGACGGCGCTTCCGGTCACCGCAGGCCGCACCTCCTGTGGGCGGCAGTTCAGACTGCCTAGCAGACTCCAATGACGGAGGTGGGCAAGGGACCGGCCTCCAAGCCATCCTTCTCACTGGGGGGCCTCCGTCCGCGCAGCAGGCTCAACCCGAGAATCTGTCCGCACACCCGGGCACGTGTAGGAACGATGCCCCAGCCCCCTGCAGAGAAAGCAGCGTGGGGAGGACCGGCAAACCGCCGCCAGGTGAGAAGTCGAGAAGCAGTTGAAGCACTTTCCCTGTAGATCAGCCGGGACAGGACGCTTCGCCGGTTGCGCCTGTCGACGATGCTCTCGGCGCAAGCGACGACCCACCACCGGCGACCAGCCGTCGCCGTCAGGGACCCTTGGCCCCGTCACCGGCACGCGATCCTCGCGCCGTAGGACGATCCGCGGCGAGGCCACACCGGAGGGAGCCATCGAAGCCGCAGCCAAGACCTTCACCGAAGCAGAACTGGGGGGCTGCGAAGGCGGGTCAGGAGAAGCCCCGGCGAGCAGCGCCTCCTTGAAGGAGTGGAGCCGGCGCGGCGGAGAGAGACCACCGCCAGAACCGACCGAGGAAGAAGGGCTCTCCTCGCACCACCGCTGGGCCTTGGATCGCCCGACCGTGCCGTGGAAGGGACCAGGGGTGGGAACCGACGCCAGGGGAGGAGGAGGGGTGGCCGCCGGACCCGGAGTGGACGCTGGCGTGGGGGTGGCCGCCGGACCCGGAGTG
This sequence comes from Echinochloa crus-galli, assembly GCA_900205405.1. Classification (NCBI taxonomy): domain Eukaryota; kingdom Viridiplantae; phylum Streptophyta; class Magnoliopsida; order Poales; family Poaceae; genus Echinochloa; species Echinochloa crus-galli. The sequence continues at coordinate 369,895 of OAMR01000714.1, read as the reverse complement.
GGCGCCGGCGTGGGGCTGGTGGAATGACGAGCCACGAATAATGCAACCTCAGCCAGGTTACTGATGTGCCACTTTGGTTGAACCATGATTAATTTTAACTAATTCTAGGTTTCAAGGTAGGTTTTAGGTTTTCTTAATCCATCTGAACATACAAAAGTAGTAGCGTCCACATGGTTTTGCTTGGGCTTATCCCAATGCTCAAATATTAGCATATCAAGCTTAAGCCTGTTGACCAGATAAACTAAGTAATTGACAAAAACACAATGCTGGCACTGTGTTTTCTTGAACTTTCTTTTCCTTCTCGAACAATACATTGTTTTTTATTGGTATTTTTCTTACCAATCTTCATCTTGTTCATACTTGAAACAGTGCTACAAAATATTTCTCCTATCAAACAGTATTGTTTTATATTAAAAAGTTGTCAGATTCTTTATGCTAATTTTGTATTTTCCTTTCAGGTATACCTGGTTGTGCAAAGTCAGCTTTATGTAAGGAAATCTTAAACACACCTGGTGGCCTTGGTGATAATCGTCCTCTTCATAGCTTGATGGGAGATCTTATTAAAGGTATGTGGCATTTGAGACATTATTTGTGTTATAAGGTTACTCTGTTTACTGCAGTACAATATGGTTTCAGTGAGCAGCGATGGACAGTGCTGCTTGCTGCTCTTTGTTCTCCTAAACAAAGAATAAAATGTTCATTATGTGGGTGCAATTTAATTTATGTGGGAAACATTCAATTGAGCTAATCTAACAGCATCAGTCATTTACCTGCTTTCGCGGCTGCTATAGGACCATCCTATTGTGCAAAAATGATTATGGGCGTACCGATGTATGCTTTGTTCCTGCCAAAATAGTCTTGAGCATCATGTTCTACTGTATCAACTGAGCCTTGGTTTTGCTAAGATTTTTCTATGTTCAAGAACATATCTTCATTATGCCAATGGCTAGTGATATTTCATACATGGTTGTTCCTTTGTCTCCACAATTGGTACAAACATAATTTCCAACTATATATCTGACTTAAGTTCCAACTATATATCTGTAAGAGAGAGACTCTCATCTGGGTCCTTTCATTCTGACATAAAGTTCTTGTTTTGGTTAACTGAACACTTTGAGTGGCCAAAGGCCCTCTAAACTCCAATTCGGACACAAAAAGAGGATAGCAAATGTGTCAAGTATGGTTCTAGAGATATGTGGAACGTGGACCAGGGCATGTGTTCTTTTGCTTGCAAAGCAACAAAAAAAAAGGTTCTAGATATTCTCTTCTCAAGGGAAAACCTTTTCTATTGAAACAATGCCAATATGATATGCAGAGGAAACCAGCGGAAATTGATAAGGGTAGATCACCCTCTAATCGCAACGCTCATGCTAGAGTTCTGATTGAACTGATTTAGTTGGGAAAGCCTTTAGTGTCTTGTATTTTTGCTTGATTCTAAACAAAGACTTGGCTTATGTAAGAGGTGCCGGACTAGCTAAGTTACAGATCACGACAATAAATTAGTCTGGAAGCAGAGAATAGTACAATCCATATCTCACTAGCCATAGGCTCAGCTGAATACTATTGGTTGATGATCTTGACACAATGAAGTCCTTATTTGCATCCCTCTCATACCCACTCTGTCCATAACACAACTATGGTGGAAACCCACTAAAAAGACAATTTGCAAAAAAAAAGTGACCAACTAAATAATTTTATTTGGCATTTCTATTAGTAGTGTATAGTCGTACATCAGTATCGGTTTATTTGGCAGGTTGCTCTGAGATTCCATTGTACATGTATTCCCTCCGCCCATGAAGAATGCAATCCTAGGAATTGGACCACAATTGTGGCCCACGTTATAACTAAATTTCAATCATCCTCACATCACATCTTCCTATTGGTGGTTAACGGCCTTTCATGCCTTAATTAATGCATATTGTGATTAATTTGGTGAAACCTGAATAGTTAGCATGAGGAAATAGCCGAGACTGGGCCAGTTAATAAGGGGGCACCATAGTCATTTGTGATTTGCCACCACTGATAATTCTGAGAAAAGATAGGATCATATTCTTCATGGGGCAGAAGATGTATGCCTGTTCTGTAAAATTTATTCTGGTTTTATGTCCCATGATTATATTTAATTTATCACAGAAAAATGATAGGCTTCTAGAGTGATTAATTAAAATATTCAACTATTTCGTTAACTGTGATTACAGGAAGATAGTTGCTGATGAACGAAGAAAGAAACCGGCTAGAATAACCCTTGCTGACAAAAACGCACCAAACGAAGAAGTGTGGGGGCAGGTAAGATTGGCATCATAATGTTGATGGCAAACAGTTTTTGCATGCTTTGTGTTTTGACTTTGAGAAGACTAGTTTGATAGTAAAGTAAATCATCCTTTCCAGATTGAGGACATCTGTGGGTCCACAAAGGCGGCTGCTGTTCCTGTTATGGTGGTGGATATTTTGGGGTAACTAGGCCTTATGCTTTGCCAAGAGCTTGAGAGATTGAGGGAGACTAGAATTGTTTCTTCATTGTTCCTTCCTTCATTGATACAACTCCTCTTATGTCACACCCGGATTTTCACAGAAACCCGAATGTGGCCATATGTGTGCCCAGGATGTCCACAGACACATACAGCGAACAAGTATAGTAAAATCAGAGTGCAATACTGTGTTATTCTCATAATAATGTAACGATACATCAGAGTGCTTCAAAATGAAATACATGGAAAGCGGAAGTCTAATACATCAATCTAGTGCAGCCGCAATCCCACAGGGACTCTGACTGGGAGAACGCCAACTCAGAAGTACGGCAAATCCTCGGGAAACTCCACAGCATAATCAGCCTGACTCCAATCTGTTACCCGTCCGGGATTTTGTCCAAAAAATGATAAAAACAACAAGGGTAAGTAACAGAGTTACTTAGCAAGTACAGCATGGGGGATGAGGCAAAAGAGGCTTGACACTGGCTTAACTGCGTTAGCACTTTTAGTTGGTTCATTTTAATCATAATTACTACTTTAGATGAATCCCAGTTGTATCCCAGGTTATTTAATTAATGAAAGTAACCATTAAACAGTATTAAATGTCATCTTCTAATCGTAAAAGGATCCAGGCCGCTCGTGACCCTGAGCCGGGCTATCATGATAGATCGTACACCTGTCTCTTATACACATCTAGATGTGTATAAGAGACAGGGGCCAAGCTGAGGCTGTATTCAACAGATATTGGGATGGTCCTTTTCATTCGGCATGCTCTTTCACATCCCTCATGGATTTCTCTCGGCGTCCGTCCGTCCTTGCCTTGATTACCACCACCACCGGGCGGCCGAGTTGTTCGGAGCCCATCCTCTCCAACCCTTTGTTGGGCCGAGAAAACAACGGCAGACACCACCAAACACCAACAGAAAGGAAAAGGGAGCCCAGCCCAGGCAACTCCTAGGCTTCCGTCACGCGTCTCGTGCCATGTCGCCGACCCGGCGCCGTCGCCCGTGGGTTGGGCCTCCCATGCTTCTCGCACTCGCGCCGGAGAAAACGAACGGCTGGCTGACTAGTAGTAGCAGTAGTGGTAGGTGGGGATGGTTGCTCACTTGACTGACGGCTCCGGTTTTTCTCGTCGGAGCATCGGCGGCGCATCATGCATAACCCGGCGGCGCGCGCGGGCACACAGCAACCACAATTTCTTTTCTTTTTTTGGTCATAAAGCGAGTATGTATGAAAAAAAACGTAAGGTTATAATTTTTTCAGTCACACGTATTCAACCACATATATATAAAATCTCCACTTCCAGGCTGAGGTGAACATTTGCTATAAAATCTCATGGTTATTTAGATGGTGCGATCTATTCAGTAGGATTTCTCAAATAGATGACATATACCTCATTAATTTGAAGTATAATAATGCAGATTAGATAAAGGGTTAAACGTATGCACATTCTCAGGATTGGCGACTGAAAGTCAGCGCAGCGTAGCGTCCATCGCCACCACTAGCGCAGGTGCTGCCGTCCCCGGAAGGCAAAAAGCGGCCCGGGGCGGGGCCCACCGGCGCCAACGCCAAGATACGGTGAACCTTCCGTTCCGTCTGCGGTCCAGGCGAAAAGAGAGGGAGGCACGAGGCGGCGGCGACGCTCGCGCGCGGCGGCGCTTCGCCGGAGTTGGCCGTATCTCAGGCTAGGAAGCTCGGCTCTCGACGAGATCTGGCCCTGCACGCTCAGGAAGCCACGGTGGATCGATCTAGGGGGTTCAAGTTGTCCATCGGCCGACGTGGGGGTCGGACGGCGACGAGCGGCGGAGCGGAGCTCCGGTGATCCACGGGACGGGGTTCTGGTGGTGTTGGGGTCGGGTCTTTTTGGCTCTGGAGCATCCTGGTGAGGTGGTGAGTGCGACTAGGTGGTGCTATGAGTGTTTCGTGCAGTGGACGGGGCGGACGACGGCGACCGGCGGACGGCCATCGTCGGCGATCGAGGGGGAGCTAGCTACGATGCTCAGGAGTTAAAATCGAGGGGATGGGGAGCTCCAGTACCTCGAGGCGAAACTCCTGGTGCGAGGAATCGGCCGGAGAAGGGCCGAGGCGGTGGGACGACGAGCAGCGGCGGAGAAGAAGCTCGGCGGCGCTCGGACGGCGGGGTCGGTGAAGGGGTTGCAGGGCTCGGGGACGAGCTCGGAGTGGTTCGGCGCGCTCCACGTGGCTCGGTGAAGATCCTCCAGGGGTCGGCCGGGGCGGAGGAGCACCGGAGCAGCGGGCTGGCGGCGACGGCGGCGCTGCGAGCTCGGGGCGGCGGCGCTGTGTGGGGGAAGGAGGCGGCGCTAGGGTTGGAACCTGGACGAGATGGGATCGGGGAGGGGCGCGGCTGTATATAGAAGGCGCGCGGGCCTTGGCGTGCGGGCGTGGGCGGCGGCGCGCGGGATCAGCGGCGGCGGTTACGGGCGGCGCGGGCGGCAGAGGAGGGAAAGGAAAGGGGGAGAGGATAGCGCTGACGTGCGGGCCCGGGCGGACAGCGGCACAGGGGGAGAGCGGGGCGCGCGCGCGGGCGTGGGCGGTCCAAGTTGGGCCGGCCAATGGGCCAAAAGCGGGGAGGGGCCGGCTGGGGCGCGCGGGGAAAGAAAGAGAGGGAGAGGAGGAGCGGGCCGGGCCGAAAGCGAGAAAAAGAAAAAGAGAGGGGGCTCTGGGCCGGGCCAAAAGGAAAGGGAGAGGGGGAGAAACGGGCCGGGGAAAAAGTCCGGGGAGCGAAAGTGGACTTTTGGAAAAGTTTAGGGAGGGAAAGTGAGCTATGGGCTGAACAATTAATCTAGGGCTCCAAACAAAGTGATTCAAATTTGAATTTAAATAAATTTAAATTCTCGTTTGAACCACAAGCAATACAAAAACAGTGCAGCGGCATGAATGCAACAATAAATGTTTCTAACACCTATATTTGATTTTAATTTTCAGAAATTATTTATTTAGCCTATATTAATTATGAGCACTTCAACAAAAGGGTAAATTAATTACTAATTTAAGGAAAACATTTTCTTCTACACTGTTTAAAAAAATTTTATTTTAAAGAACAATATTTTTCTACACTAAATTCCCTGTGAGCTTCATAAATCTTGGAAAATTTTAGAAAATTGAGAAAATTATTGTGTTAATTATGTTGAAAAGTTCACATCCCAAAATTCGAAAATTTTGGGGTGTGACATCTTATTATATAGAGAGGTTTACTTGACCCTAAAGAAACCTGACTTAACCCTTAAGAAACCAATCCCTAAATTTAAGGAAATAACAAACCAATCTAATCTAATCTTTCCTAATATCTGAGCTCTGTTACTGTTCATGGCGTGAACAGTACTTCCTACCCATGACATCTCCTCCCCCGTTCGAAGACAGCTCGCCCTCGAGCTGTGGGGGTCAGGTGGAGGCCATGGCTCCAGTCCTTCATAGCCCCACGGCAGATGTACGCGGGTGCTGGAAGGATAGCCATCTAGAAGCTGCTTCTCTGCTCCCAAAATGCTTCCGCTGGAAGAAACTGCAGGGCTCGATGGCGTATGAACAACGTCAGCTCCACCATGAATGTAGTCCCCATGCAGAACGGCAGTAATCACTGCCGTGTGGATGAGCGCTGGATGATCCAGCAATGTATCTGGTAGCTGCTCCCGTAGAAGCTGCAGTTGCTGGCGTCCCTCGATGGTAGTCGATGCCGGGCTCGAAGTAATCGGAGAAGGGCCTGAGGTAGTCGGAGGAGGTAGCGTAGGATGCCGCGGTGCTGGAATTGATGGAGCGTCGATGAAGGCGTGGTCACGGCGGAATCGGCGCCCGGTGCGGCAAAATCAACAGCCGCGGTGGAATCGGCTGCCGCGCCGGAATCGACGGCCGCGGCGAAATCGGCGGCCGGTTTACTTGACCTAAAGGAACCCTGACTTAACCCTTAAGAAACTAATCCCTAAATTTAAGGAAATAACAAACCAATCTAATCTAATCTTTCCTAATATGTGAACTCTGTTACTGTTCAAGGCGTGAACAGTACTTCCTACCCATGACAGTTCCTGTGGTTCCAGACTCTGAAGGTAGATGTGCTTCATGATTTATCACTCACTCATCTTGTGTTTTCTTGCATCATTATGTTGATCGTGCTGTGCTACTTTTTTCTGGTTTCTTGATTTTGCAGGCACTGATTCAAATCCTTTTTCTCTTGATGCTCTTGCTGTTTTCATGTTCCGTGTCCTCCAGCGAGTCAATCATCCGGTGTGTCGTTACTCATGCAAATATGGAATCACTTGTATTACTGTGAAATGTCTGACATGTTGTTAACCTTTAATTTAAAAGGGACATTTGGATAAGTCGTCGCCCAACGCGGGTTATGTTTTGTTAATGTTTTACCACCTATATGATGGCAAGGTATATACATATCATGTAAATCTGTTTCCAGCTCCTCGAAATCACCAAATCACCAGTACTCTCAATTTCAGAGTCGAAGAGAATTTGAAAATGAATTGTATGAGCGTTTTGGTTCCCTGGTTAAGATGCCTCTCCTGAAGCCAGATAGGTAGGTTATTTTCTTGTATTGTTTTGTCCCTTTGTTTTTTCCCAGTAGAATCCCAGATTGAGCTATGCAATTAGAGAAAATGTTCAGGGAGATGTTCAATCCACTCAATTTCCAAGAAAGAGACAGCCTTTCATAATTCGCAACAAAAAGAAAGTCATGATGAGGTCACTTAACTCTAAACTAGTAACTTGATCTTCTGTTGATTTCAGAACTCCATTGCCAGGCACTGTGAAAGTTGTGTTAGATGAGGGGATTAGCTTGTTCAGACTACATCAGAGCAGACATGGAAGGTATGAAGCTGTAACCACTTTGATATATACCCCAACATTATCTGAGCACATTGTACACAAGAAATTTCATAATAAGTTGTGTAGGGCGAAACATGCCTTTATACAATAGGAAAAAGTCTATATCACCCCCTCACCTATTAGGGTTAGACTACATAACCCCCCAACCTATGAAACGGTCTATATCACCCCTGAACTTTTCAAAACCGGTCAAATTACCTCCTAAAGCAAATCACAGAAAAATCGTAAAATGAAAAATTCAATTGTGTTGGACTCTAAATGAGTATATCTACACAATAAACATATAATATGGTATGCTTCAGTACATTTTTTTTGCTAGAAAATCATAGATCTAAAGCTACAGCAAAAAAAATGTACTGAAGCATATCATATTATATGTTCACTGTGTAGATATACTCATTTGGAGTCCAACGCAATTGGATTTTCCATTTTATGATTTTTCTGTGATTTATTATGATTTTTCAAAAATTCTTTATGGGTAATTTGACCGGTTTTAGAAAGTTCGGGGGGTGATATAGACCATTTCATAGGTTGGGAGGTTATGCCCCCATAGGTGAGGGGGTGATCTAGACTTTTTCCTTATACAATTGCACCTCTTGAATACATAGTAATTGAACATTCTGTAAAACTCTTTTCTGGAGCAGTTGATCTAATTTAGTGTCACTTTGTCTCATAATGTTGAAAAATTGGTGTTTTATTTCTAAATTTACATGTCTATATACTGGCTGATTTTTACAAAACAATGTCAAATCAGAGCGGAGCCATCAAAAGGTTCTTATGCTAAAGAATGGGCACAGTGGGAGCAAAGGCTGCGTGCGACCTTGTTTGGGAATGCTGATTATCTTAATTCCATTCAGGTAACTATTTCATATATAAATCAATCATCATTCATAGTTCAGGAATCATGATGGAATGCAATTGTCAGTAATATTTGAACATGTGGGGGGCAACTGCTACTCTAGAACTACTGTATAATTTACTTGGGCTCATGTCTGTAGGCATGCTTTTTATTGTACATATGAGACTAGAAAGGTTGTTGGTTTCAATCAATCCGACACCTTAAGGCTCCCTGCATATTAGTTTGGGAATGGGAACACTACTTTTAAGTTTCCTTTTGTCTCTAATTTAGTAGTAGCACAAATGACCTTTGAAATATCGATGTTATGTTCTGTACTTAGGGAGTTATATGGTCTGCTATACAGTAACCCCAATCCTTTGTACTAGAACCATAAAGGACTGCTTGCTTAACAATACAACTTTGCTGCAGATAATGATGATTTAGTTCTTGTTTAAGGTAATTACTGAACTCTGTAGGTTCCGTTTGAGTTTGTTGTGAAAGAAGTACTGGAACAGTTGAAAGTTGTTGCCAAAGGTGATTTCAAAACGCCTGATAGTGGGAAGCGGAAGTTTGGCAATATCATCTTTGTTGCTGTTAGATTAACCCCAGCTGATATACTGGGCCTTCTCCGGAAGGTAAGAACTGCATCTCTATTGTCCTGCCTTAAGGTAGCTTCAAATTTGCAGTTAAGAACTTGGCTTACCTTTTCTTGGCATGTGGTGCCACTAGGTTTTGTGTCGTCGATTATGATTAATTTTTACACTTGTGTCTTGTGGTGTGTTGTATTACTGCAACAGGTGTCAGAGGACACTGCAGTGAACACTTTCCTCAACGATATAAAACTGGAGGACAGCCTGACGAAGGCTCACGTCACCCTCGCTCACAAACGAGGGCATGGCGTGGTTGCAGTTGCGAGCTACGGGGTCCCTGTGTCGTTTAACGCCTTGTACTACACCGACAAGATGGCTGCTCTGGAGGCACAGCTCGGGGCTGTGAACGGCGAGCAGATCAACTCCAAGAACGAGTGGCCACACGCCACCCTATGGACAGCTCCAGGCGTCGCGCCGAAGGAGGCCAACACGCTGCCGAGCCTCCTATCACCATATCTGGGGTGCTGGACTTCTACTGATTTGCTGCCTGGGTTTTAGATTTAGAATCTGGACGGGCTGAGGTGAACATAGGAGTTGGGAAATCGTTAGCTTCAGGTGGCCTAACAGTTTAGCAGCTAATCGTGGCAATAACATGTAATTTGGTCTGGGTCTCACGTTAAGAATTTTGAGGTCTTCGGATAGACTGGGTTATGGTGTTTCCTTTGGAGACGCCGTTTGAGTATAAATTAGTACCAGAGGAGCCAAATTCTGGTGTATTTTCAGGTTCTGTTGAACTGAACAACACGTGAAATTTAAACCTCATGCGATGGCTTGGAACGTGGATGGTTCAGCCGAAGTTGTAAAATTCACCGGTTGCATTTGTCTGCTGTGATTGCTTTTCAACTATCCACTATTTTTATTAACTAACATACTAAAAAATTAAGCGGAACTGTTTGTCAGGTTTATGCCATTCGAGTTTTTGATTTGGCACTCGCACGGGTGTTGGAGTTTGAATTCTTGATTTGGTATGGATACTTTTACTAGATTTATTTTAAAAATTAGTTGGCGCATTTTTCTCTTAGCACAAATCAGCATCAGTTACACCAGCCACATGCCGTTTGTTGACAGTGTCTGCGTCTGTAAAAGCTCTCTCGGCCTTTTTCTCGTCAGCCCCGGTGCTTGTAGACATGAACGACTCAGGGAGCCATAAACATAACCATTTATTTATCTTATATATGTCTGTTTATGTTTATAACCTTATTATGATCATTATAGAGTGTATTTAATTACAAATCTAATTATATGTTTATATAGAAATAAGAGTTAAATTGTTAGTTGAATATTGCAAAGTTTGAATCTTGATACGTGACGTGCATCAATGCATGCACCAACGGTGGAGTTGGAGTGAGGTCTGTGTTTTTTTTTTGACTAATTGAAAACGAGAAATTTTGATATTTGCTATTTCTTTTTTGACTAATTGAAAACGAGAAATTTCGATATTTGCCACCGAATTCGACTGCCTCACGTCTCTTGACATCTAATTCGACTGATTTCTGAAATTTGACACCGTGCACACCAATTTCTTCAATACTGAGGGATCATGATGATTTTTCTTGAAATCTCACATTTTCTTTTTCTTTTCCTCATTGCAGACCATGTAAAAAGACTTGTTTGCCCCTGAGCCTTATCGTTTTAGCCTGCACACGAGCTCCCCCTGTCCTGCGTCTCTCTCGTCTTCGTCTCTCTCTCTCTCTCTCTCTCTCTCTCTCTCTCTCTCAGAACAGAAGCCGCCGCCGCCGCCGCTAGGGTTTCGACTCCCTGAACTGGAGGTGCGGGTTTGGGTGACCGGAGTGCCGTGAACCAGCACCATGATCCCCTTCGAGGTCCCTCCTGGGTAAGACTACAGTTCCCTCTCGCTCTCCTCTCTACCAAGTTGTCCGTTTGATTTGGGGGAAGACGGATCTATGAACGAATAGGACGATTAGGCTTCTACTGTCTGATACGTATACTTGTGTTTTTTTTGTTGGTACTCGTTAGGATCGATTCGGATGCGGCATTTAAACTCTGTGTTTAGATTTCTCGGTTTTCAGCCAAGCTAGATGATGGAAATTGTACTGATGTGCCACGGAAATATGATGAATGGATTGTTGACTATCGTTATTGTACCTTGGAGATGATAGAACAGGAAGTGGCAAAAAAGGTGAACTGGGGAAGCTGTCAGCGGCTTAGAATTTCTGAATTTGACATGGGCAGTGGTGGGAAAGGGAGATGATGGATGATAATTCTTTGGCAGTTGCTTTCTCTGAAAGGAAGACAGAACATAAGCTGTTTTTGTTTGTGGATGTTGAGGATAAACCCCCAGAATTGGTTTCCAAATCAGGTGTTTTAGAGGTAGTCATGAGCAATGCAGCCATAGATAGTGGTAGTGCACAAGTAAATTCAAGCTTTGAGCCAAGTGTTCCTCATGTAATTGATTGGGACAGTCTTGAGATAGCTCCAATTCCAAAAGAACAGATAGGTGTTGCAGTTAGCTTGATGGATGAAGATGCTATGTATGGTTTTGTTGGTCTTAGAGCAGAGGATGAGAGAGCTGAGAGAGAAAAGATAGCAGCTGAAAAGGAAAATGCAGTGGATGCTGATATAGACATAGAAGGTGCAACATTGCCAGTTGATGATCTGATCCCTGGGGAGGAAGCTATTGATTTTGATAGGGATGACCCTCCAATGGAAGTTGGTAGCATATATAGTTCTATGGAAGAATTCAGGGCAGCGGTGAGGCATCATGCTATAAAGAGTCAGTTTGAGCTTGGGACAGAGAAATCTGATAAGGAAAGATTTAGGGGATATTGCAAAGCTCATGGGTGTCCATGGGCTATTGTTGGAAGGCTGATGTCTGATAGAAAGCAAGTCAGGGTACTATTTTTTTGGCTAACTTTTTATAGGTGTTAACTTTATTCATTTATGGGCAAATTGGATCCATACCATTAAAAGAACCAAACTTTGGATATTTACCATCAAAAGATTCAACTATAGAGATATACCATTAAAAGATGATACTTCTTAGATGTTTACCATTTCCGTTAACTCCCTGTTAAATATGACCCTTATACCCTTGCTAAGAAAAGGACTAAAGCTAGGATCCACCCCTCATTCCAGCAGCAATATAGCTGCACTTCATTCAGCAACATCCCTCATTCCAGCAGCAATATAGCAGCACTTTATCCCTCGTTCATAAACTTTATGAGAGGATACAATGGAACACAAATATCAGAAGGGTGTAGCACAATATTTCAGTACATGGTCCACAACTTTTCAGCAGTATATAACATGTATTTGCCATCATTTCAGTACAGAATTGCAGAATACAATGAGTTCTTACAATTTCACAGTAGAAGTATCATGATCTGACATAGGTGTTGCATAGCGGCAGAATAGTTACAAAAGAGTTACACAAAAGGCCACACACTTGCCCAGCCATGCTCACACACAAAATAGAGAACGACAGCTAATATATCTAGCTAATAATGAGTCTCTGATTAATTCCTCCAGGTGCAATGAACGCCATCCTCCTTGTTGTAGGACCTGGGCTAGCTGGAGCAACATAAGACATGTTTCTTGTTGTTACGCCTGGACTAGATATCACTTTTGGATCAGCAATGTTTTGGGATGGCTCGACATCAACCATAGAGACTTCAACAACTTCAGATCCAGATTTCCTAGGAGGCACACCAAAATGGGTTAGGAAAAATATTGCATTACACAAGAGACATGATGTATTGCAGTTGCCTTTTTGTTTTTTTCGACGAGGCGGTGGACCAATCAGTGTCAATTTTAGGTCCAAATCAACTCATTTATTCCCTTTGTAAAGCCATACGTTTGACCCCTCCACCTTTCCCCAAAACTAGCGAAATAGGGTTATAAATTGCAGAGATTCAGAAGAGAGGAAAAGATTATTACCCCTCTAGAACATTAGCAGGATCCATACAGCTTGATTCTAGGCTTAATTTTGGGTCGATTGCTTAGAAGTCAGCACTACGAGATAGAGGAAAACACTAGGACTTAGAACCACGAAATTGAGGAAAAAAAGGAAAATAGGTATACATACTGTGGAGGAGGGAAGGGCGTAGGAGGCAGCCACTACCGGGGGAGCACGCCAGGGGGGACGGGCCGCTGAGGAGATGCGCCGCCGGGGAGGTCGCCGGTCGGCGCCTGCTTCTTCCCGCGGGGGATCGAATCAGATGAGTGTTCATGCGTTTGGGCTGGGCTGGGGCCTCCCTGCGTTGATGTGTTTTTTTTTTGAATAAAAGGCAGGAGCACTGCCATGTCATATAAGAAGAAGAGCAATGGTACATAACGCGCCGAAGCGAACACCCCTCCACACAAACAACACACGCAAACAACGCACCCAACAATACACTACACCACCACAAACTGGGAGAGGAGCTGAAAGAAGGCACCACGCGCTGCGCCGTCGTCGCAAACTGCGTTGATGTGTTTTACTAGAAGGGCAAAGCTGGAACTTCACAATACTCCATTGGGAAAGAAAATATAAAACTAACGATGATGGTAACAGAATGGTAAATGTCTATAACGTCCAATCTTTTGATGCTATATACCCATAGTTGAATCTTTCAGTGGTATATATCTAAGCATGTGATTTTTTAATGGTAAGAATCCAATTTCCCTTCATTGATTGCAACCTCACTCATGTATATGTTTTTAACCAATTTATTTCCATTTGGTAGGTTGGGTAAATATTTTTGTGCATACACTGGACGAGTGAGGACCAAGATGGCATCATATCATTGGGTAGCTGAGAAGGCAATCCCCTATCTGAAGAAGGATCAAAACATGGGTGCAAGGAAATTGCAAAAGGAGTTAGAGGAAAAGTATCAATTGACAATAGGATACTCAACAGTTTGGCTTGGTAGACAGAAGGCAGGTACATGCGAAGAAAGTTTTGCATATATGTTCAATTTTAAGGCAGAGGTGGAACTCAAAATGCCTGGAAGTGTTGTAGAGATAGATGTCGTACAGCAAGATGATGGTGTATATTTCCGCAGATTTTTTTGTTGCTTCAAAGCTAGCATTGATGGTTTCCTAAATGGTTGTAGGCCATTCTTGAGCATTGATTCTTTTTATATAAAAAATGGTAGTGGCCAGATTGTGTTGTCAGAAGTATATAAAAAATGGTTATACTAATACTTTTTATATCTAATTTGCATCATGAAACAGCAGCGCCGGTATCATGACGAGAGAACCACAGCGGTAGGATCCTCGTCTTTGAGATCGGACGACGCGACAAGGAGTAGATGGTAGACTGAGACTGCACGCTTGCGATCATTTGCTCGGTAGCTTCCTAATTAAAGGAAAGGTGTAATCACCTGCGTAAGATTCAGTCAGTAGTCAGCCAGTCAGTTCAATTATTCCACTCCAGCAAAGCCCAGCGGCAAACAAAGCGGGCCCATCAACCAAATCGGGCCCATCAACCTTATATCGTTTCCACGCTGCCTTCCTGACCTAGCGCCTTGCCGTTGGATGCCACGCCGAAGTTGGGCAGCCGTCCATTCGAGCCCTAGCCTTCGGGCTATAAAGTCGCCGCGGCTGCCGCTTCCCTGTCCAATCCGCCACTGTTCCTTGCGCCGCCCTACCGCGAGCCGGCGCCGAGCCGCCGTACCGGAGCGGCGTCGCGGAGAAAGCCGAGGCACCGCCAGCCGCGTCGCCCTCGCCGGAGAAGGAGCCAAGGCGCCGGAGCTTGAGCACCTCCACCGCCCCCAGGTGAGTGCGCCGTCACTCCCCTTTCCCTCCGCGACGAGCTGACGCCTGCTAGCCCCTGTTGCCGACGTCGAGCCGTCTCTTTTCTGCAGTATCCTCTTCGCGCCGCTCCCCGTTCTCGCAAACCCGCCGTTGCTAACCCAGGCCGCCGGGTCGCCGCGCACCGGGACCGCCCGGCACGCGCGCGCGTCGTGGCCGCAGCGCGGGCAAGCCTAGCGCTTACCCCGCGCTAGCGAGCGCCTAGCCGTGGCGCGGCCCAGCTAAGCCTAGCGCTTACCCCGCGCTAGTGAGCGCCTAGCCAAGCCGTCGCTGTTGTTTAAATTGAGATAATAGGAGAATTCTTGCAAAAATATTTGTGGCTTGAATACAAGCTGCAAAAAGTCAAATTTCATTATTTATATCATAATTTATATCATTTATTAAGGTTTTCTAATTGTATCACCAGATGGCTGATCGCACAATCAACACAAATGCTCAGCTACAAGCTCTGCAGAACACTCTCGATATGGGTATCCACATTGAACTCAAGACATTGGATAATCTGGGGACGGCGCGGCCATGTACGAGCTCCTCCTCTCTCTAGTTAGACAAAGACAGTGGGTATGTCCGAGGCTAAGCGTTCTCGAGGATTTACCTGGCTGGCTGGCTCTCTTCAGCACCTCACCCTTCTTCTACAAGGTCTACATGCAAATCCAAATGCTTCACTCCAGGGGAATAACAATGACCTTCTTACCATTGTTAACATTGGACATCTAGCTGATGAACTAGAGCGTGCCAAGGTTACGATTCCATTCAAGGCCGGGGATCTGTCACCTCAACTTGTGAAATTTGGCCAGAGAGTAAGAGGTCATTGCACCATGGTGCAGCGCGGTACCATTACCATGGCAGCATTCAAGGCACATGTGCCTGGGTACATCGCCATAATCCAGAATTTACTCGATGCCCCCATGTTGTTCCCCATATGATTTTGCTTCTCATAGCTGTTGTAGCTATGATTTTAGAACTGTGAAGTTTATGTTTGGGATAAGTTGTCCTTGAGTTGTATTAGTGAATGTTCTGAAATTTTTATTGCTCCATTTCCTAGAATTCGTACGGAATGCACAATTGAGGTTGAGGATTCTATCTGAGTATGGAATGCTCTATGCCAAGTGTTATTTGAATAGCCATTTTGTGGTGAACTCCAACAACAGGACTAGCCGGACACATTTTTTTGACATATTAGCCTAGTAGCAATCTGAAGGAGCCTGTATTATCTTTATTGTATTGCATACTATCGATAGAATATTTGGCTATATAGCACTGTAAGTATCGGTTTCACTAGTAATATAATTTGAAAAGAATCAAGTAACCTGGAGTTTCCTAGCTGCTCTTAAATAAATGTGTCTTATGCCACTGCTAGTATGTAATTGACTGCACTTCACTAGGGATAGTGAAAAATAGAAGGCATAAAAGGAGAGTCCAGGTCAGAAGTTCGTGGCCGGCCTGAATATTAATAATATTTGTTCTGAACATATAATATTAATAATATATGTGACTACGAATGAGCTCTACTGCACTGAGTAAAATGCAAATGCGGCAAAAACAAATACTATATATGTGCTGCCAGTTTCAGCATATGGAACAAATACTACAGATTCTATCGGCAAAAACAAAAGGTCCATATCACTGGGAACCCTTGGAGCTCGCCAATTTCAACCAAGACGATTGGCCGAAGAAGCCCCAAATCCACAATGATCTGATCAGTCAGGAACAATGAGCACGATGCAGGCACATGGATAGACATGGCCTTTCTGAGATCAAACTGTCACACCACTCTTTTCTCATTTTTCCTTTCTTCACAACAGTCAAAGGGACACCGTGAAAATTATACAGCACAACACACTCTAGAGGGTAACGCAACTATTACAACTTATATTACTGCACACACGCCAATGGGGAACGAAGAAAACAAAAGAATATTATTGTGACGAGATCTACATGCTGTGTACTGTGACTCTGACCGGCCACACCACGGACACCCTGCTACCCAGGGTGCCCTGCCTGCATGGCCTCCGCGAAGCCCTTGGAGTCTCTGTCTTCCAGTCGCCCGCCTGTACAACGCCCTCGGGGCACCCGTCTAAATCTTTGTAGCTACAATGTGAGTGAGCGCAGATGCGCGGTGGAGAAGGCAGTCACCGGATGGAGTTCTTCAGAGACCGCACCGTCATCACCAGCTGCTGCCGCTCGCCTTCCACCTCTGCGAACCGCAGGCTGATCTCCGAGTACCGCTCGTGTAGATCCATCAGCTCCTCCTCCATTGCCTTGTTCCTCTCTTTCAGGGAGGCCAGCTCCTTTGCTGATTGATCCGTGGCATTCCTGACATTGACGAATCGTTGCCAGCAGCAAGGCGTGTGTCAGCCATGGATCATGTGTTTCTGAACTTACAAGGCAATATCTCAAAAGGTTAATATGTCAAGTAAGTTCAGATGATTGATGTTACCTCATGTCGTGACCATTGCAGTCACCATCTGCACACTGTCTGTTGGTGCCTGGCAGTGCAGTAGTGCTCCCAGTGGAGCTGGTATTGTGCTTGATGCGCTTATGATTAGTGTGTTGATTGTCCTGCAAAACACAGCACTTTGTGAAACTTTCTAGGCAACATGAGTATTATTACAATGTAAGCTTGTGTGTAAAGGTCGAATAGCTCAACAACGTAAAGTAATATATCATGTTCTCATCAGTGGGGACCTCTATTTGTAAAGCTAGTCCCCAGTCTATGATGACAAGGAGGCTGGTCCTCTGGTGGATAATAGAATTCTTCATGACAGGTGCTAATACTTACTTTTCATGCGTTTCACAGGATGCTCAGCCTTAAATACAGAAAGGGCAGCTACTGGTTCAGATGAGTGGTCAGCAAGCAAATGTTCTAAGAGTTGCTTTTTCAATATAGTTGACACTAATTGTGTTTGGAGCATTGCAGTTGTTGACATCTAGATTATCATTAGCCTTTTATGCCATAGATATGCCAAAAGAGTAGCATAAAAAAGCATTTCAGCAGACAAACCAAAAAAAAAAACGAACTATATGGACTGAAACATATTTGCTTTATAGGATTTACCTTCACATCTGCATTTAAGCCATTTGCCTTTGCACCTTCCCTGGTTTCAAGGGATCTTCTTAGCTTCAGCACTTGAGAAGCAAGGTTGTCTTTCTCAGACTCCTTCTTGGAAAGCAAAGTTTTCAAGTTCTCACACTGGAGCTTCAATGACCCAATATCTATTTGCAGCTTTCCAATTGTTTCCTCCTTCTCATTCTTTGATAATTTTAAATTGTGTAGTTCCTCCAAATGCATCTTCACTTGGTCCTTGATCAATGCAAGTTCTTTATTTAGCGAAGTAATCTCAGCAGTTTTGTCTTGCAGTTGCATGTCCTTTTCATTAATTCCAGCTAATTGCTTGTCTTTCTGCTCATTCTTCTCAAAGAGTTCATCTCTTTCACTGGACAGCTTGTCGATTTTGGCATTGAGTAGGTCGATTTCTTCTGAAAGAGCATTCAACTTTGCCTCGTCACATCTTTTTTGGTTCTGGAACTCATCACTCTTGCTTTTGAGCTCCATCAGTAGCCTGTCAATCTCCTTTGACTTGAAATCCACTAGGGTTATTAGCTGTTGAACCTTCACCCGGTGCTGATCCTGAACTGATCCAAGATCTCCTTGGGCCTTCTGCAGTAACTCTTCTAACTGGCTCTTCTGCAACTGCAGTTCTGCAACCTCTTTTCTTGCTTGCACCAGATGACGTTCATTTGCGCTGAAAGCAGAAGATACCTGCGAAGACAACACCTTAAATTCCTCCTGAAGTCGTTCAGCAGTAGTAGCATTGTTCCATCTTATCTTCCTTAGAGACTCCTCAGCCTTTATGGCCCGTTGCTCTTGTTCCACCTTTGCAGTCATTATTTCTGCCATGTCAGCCTCAAACTTTTTAGCCTGTGTCTGGAGTTCATTATCCAAGCTCTCAACATTGGACTCAAGATCACTTATTATAGACAAATGTGCTGAACACTCGTACTGCATCCTTAGCTGCTCCCTCAGCTGTGTTTGCTCCAGCCTCGAAGATATGTCATGGTTCTCTTGCTTCAGAATCTCATAATCAAGCGCAAGTTGCTCCATTTGCATCTCAAGGTCTTCGCGGTCTTTCTTGTACAACTCAATTTCATTGCTCAACTCAATAATTTTCTTTTCAAGCTCAGAGGTGGAGATATCATCACGTTTCTCTGCCAGTGCATCGAGCATAAGCTCATCTTCCTTCTCTTGATCTGAACTAGTCTCAGATAAGGCTATTTTTTGCCCAGAATTGTGCACATTTGACAGGGCATGCTCATATTCTGCCTCCTGCGGGTCCTGCTGTGTATCCCCTTGCAAAATGGAAATCTCTCTGTTCTTTTGCTCCAGCATCTCATCAAGATCTTTCACCGCCAGAAGGAGCTCTGAGTTGGATTCCTGCATCTTTTGCAGTTGTACACAAAGATCTGCATTTAGATTCTTCTCATGACTCAGATCTTCCTTCAACTCTTCAATCTGTGACCATGGGTCTTCCCCGTCTGAGAGCCGTTTACCTGAGCCATTCAAATCATGGATCATCTTCTTCGCCCCCCTGAGTCCTTCACATTCTCTTCGGAGCGCATCCCTCTCCTCCCTCAGGCTACTCGTCTCCTTGGAGAGATCTTGCCCACGCCGTCTCTCCTTCACAATTTGCTTTCTGAGTGTCTGCAACTCCATATCTGAGACATCCAATTTCCTTGTTAAAGTGGCTATCTCACTTCTTAGCTTCTCCACGTCATCCTCTTCACCTCTTAACCCTGCCTCACCAGAATTGCTTGTTGACCCATCCGTGCTAGCATCAGGAGCTGAGCTTCCTGACCAGTCGCCAGAACTGGTCAATGGATTTCTTAGGGGTCCATTGTTGGCAAATGGAGAGAGCGCAGTGCTACTATCCTGAAGAAATGAACTGTGCAGGTTTGCAGTGGTTTTGGGGGTAAATCTCCCTGAACTACCATCTGAACCCGACACCGAGACAGCATCAAAGCTGCTGCCATTGTGGAGATGGCCAACAGGGTCAACAGACATAGGTGTGTTTCTTCTTGATGGAAACCTCATCTCTGGAGGTTTTCTTATCAACAGTCCATCCTGCACAAGGGAGATATCAGCCATCTGAAGAACACAGGAAAAGTAAATAACTATAGCATCTACTAGCATGCATTGTTCAGTTCTAAAATGCCCCCCTCTACAGGCATGAAGAACTCAGATCTGAAACAAAAAGTGTCATAGAGCTAATTATCATTGAGATAAACGTAGGCACCCTTTGCACCCTTTTTATTTAGCAAACTTCTTTGTATGCCAAAAGCCCTCTTTCTTAACAATCACAAGATGAAACAAAGCAACACAATGATGATGAATCAAAGGAGGAAATGCTCTCAAGAACTCCCAAAAGCCCCCACTTACCTGCACAGGACTCATCGCATCAACGGCCGCTCTCGCCTTCTCGCTGTCCCCTTCCTCAAACCGGCTCAGCTGGTTCTGCAGCGTCGTCCTTCTCTGTGGCGTCTTTGCCACCACTGGCGAAGTGTCGCCGTTCTCACTGCTGCCACCAGAAGGACAACAACACTCAGCAACCAAGCAAATGCCCCAACCAAGCCAATGCTTAAGGCCCAAACCACAATGCAGCAGCAACGACTAGAAATCTGGTTGAGATGGCTCAATCCCTAAGGCTCAAATAACAAATGCGGCAGCGGCAATGGCTAAATCTGGCTGCGGCGAGACGATCCTTAAAGCTCAAACAAAGCACAATGCGGCAGAGATGTGCGCGTAGATTAACCCCGCACACTACCCACCCCGCGTCGTCTCCGCACCCACCGGCGCCACCCACCACCCGCTGGATGGTCACCTGTCACAGGAAGCCAAGCACCAGCAAGCATCAAAATCAAGAAACCGCGAGCACGTCGCCGTCACAGGTCACAAGAAAACGCCACGACCCTTTAAGGGATGCGAGGCGAGGAGAGGGAGAGATGGGGATCAAGGGGAGATGCTCACGTGCAGCAGCGCGCCGGGGCTGCCCTTGAGCGGGAGCGTCACCGCCGACGGCTTCAACGCGTCGGCGTACTCCGCCAGGTTCACCGTCGCCTCCCCCAGCAGCGCCGCCTTGCTCGACCCCTGCACCGACGGCATTGCCCGGGTCAAGATCGATCTCATAACGGAATCGCCGGCGGCGGTTGGTCACGAATTAGTTAGCGGCGGCGGCGGCGGGTCGTTTACGGTCTCGTAGACGAGGAACTGGTAGATCTTGTCCCTGCCGGTGGGGAGCTTGGTGGCCTCCAGGATGGGGGCCGCCCACCGGCACACGCCGTCGGCGACCTCCGCGGGCTCCGACCGCGCCGTCGGCCCGCCGGCGTCCTGCGGCGTCACCACCACCATCATCGCCTCCCATCCCAGCTCCGGCACCTGCACCAAGAGGGAACCACCTCCATCACGCGTCAAGAAAATAAATATCGAAGCTCCGCTTCAGGCCAACGGAGGGAGCTCAAGCCGTGCCTGCGTGGCGAGGAACTGCAGCTTGAACACGGCCTTGGCCTTGCCGCCGCCGCCGCCGCGCCACCGCGACTTAAACATGTCGGCGCCGCCGCCGCCGCCGCCGCCGCGCTCGCTCCGGAACAAACCCTCCCAGGAACGGCCTCCGCTTCTCTTGGCGTCGGCCGCCGGGCTAGCTAGCTAAGCTGCTCCGTCACTCACGCCTCCGTCGGTGGCGGCATTGCATTGCCGTCGCCGCACGCGGAAGGAGACACCGCCGGGCCGCGTGACGCCACCGAGCTTGGCATCGCGGTGCGATGCGGTGGTGTGGGGTGCTGGTGGTTAGTTGGAGGAGCGCGAAGACCAGCACCACCACATGGTGGCAGAGCGAGCATGGGGGGGAGTGGGCGAGTGAGGCCACTGCAGCTGCAAGCGAGGCGAGGCAGCAAGCACAAGCAAGCAGCCGCCTTTGGTGTGTTTAGTTGTAAAAAGGAGGGTGAAATTTGGGTGAAAAAGTCACATCGGACACTGTAGCGCACTGTAGCACTTTTCGTTTGTTTGTGGTAAATATTGTCCTATCATGACCTAAGTAGGCTCAAAAGATTCGTCTCATCGTGTACATCAAAACCATGTAATTAGTTTTTTTATCTACCCACGTTTAGGGTTCCATGCATGCCTCTTTTGCTATATTTAATGTTTTGATGGGATGGTGATGTGATGTCGATGGGACTTTTGGGTTTGGAGATTTTTGCATCTAAACACACCCTTTGGGCAAAGGCACGCACGCAGCGCAGCAACGAGGCCTTAGTTCCCTCCTATTCCAGCCCCAAAAGTCACATCAAAACATTAAATATAGCAAAAGATGTATGCATGAAACCCTAAACGTGGGTAAATAAAAAAACTAATTATATGGTTTTGATGTACACGATGAGACGAATCTTTTGAGCCTAGTTAGGTCATGATAGGACAATGTTTACCACAAACAAACGAAAAGTGCTACAGTGCGCTACAGTGTCCGATGTGACTTTTTCACCCAAATTTCACCCTCCTTTTTACAACTAGATCTAGTGAGAGAAAGGGGGGCAGAGCTCACTGCTCAGCTGAGCTTTCTCTCTCTACACTTCTGCTTTTCCTCTCCCTTGGTCTCTCTCTTTCTCTCTCTGATTTGGGGGTTTAGGAGGCTAGAGAGAGGAAATGTAGTGAGAGAAGGTTTGGAGAGGCTATAAAACGGTGGTCAATTGTTTGGGAAAAAGGAGAAACGGAATTGATTTGCTGGGTACAGCCCCAGCTGGGGAGGAGGGCGATTGGGGTCGGTGAGAAGTGATGGATTATAAAATCTGAGCACCCGGCTGCTGCGGCGTTGCTGTGCGGCGTCGCTGGTGCGCGTACTCGTGTGCCGCCATTGCGTGAGCCTCACAACTACAGCAGCGGTAGGGGCACTCGGCAGTGCGTGCTCCCCTGCGGCCCCAGCGCCGTGTGGGCCTGGCGATGGCAGTTCCTCCGCTGCTTGGATGCGGCATGTTGGATATTTCTACAATTTTTTTTTTTTGGAGTTCTGTAGTATATGTAGGGATGCAGTACTTGGATTTGGATCCACTGGTCTATCAACCCGTGTTTCTACAAGGGCTAGTAATTTTAAGAGATGATATTATTCTAAAAGATTTGTATAAGTATTATAAGGAGAAAAGGGAGTGTTTCAAGCGCCTCCACCTTGACAAGAGTGCAGCCAACTTCGATACCTATAAATTAGCAAAGAGGGCTGCCAAGAGAGCCGTGAGTGTAGCAAAGGGTCAGGCATATGATAACCTTTATCGGCGGCTAGGCACCAAGGAAGGGGAAAAGGATATTTATAGGATAGCAAGGATCCGCGAGAAGACAAGGGACATCAACCAAATCAAATGCATCAAGGATGGGACAGATCAACTTCTGGTGAAGGATGAAGAGATCAGGAACAGATGGCGAGAGTACTTCGACAAGTTATTTAATGGGGAGAATGAGAGTTCGACACCTGAATTGGATGACTCATTTGACGATACCAACAGACGTTTTGTGAGGAGAATCCAGGAGGCAGAGATCGAGGAGGCTTTGAAGAGGATGAAGGGAGGTAAAGCGATAGGCCCTGATGGTATACCCATTGAGGTGTGGAGATGCCTAGGTGCCAGAGCGATAGTATGGCTAACTAAGCTTTTCAACCTCATTTTTAGGTCAAACAAGATGCCTGAAGAATGGAGAAGAAGTATATTAGTACCGATTTTCAAGAACAAGGGAGATGTTCAAAGTTGTACTAAATACCGTGGGATTAAGCTGATGAGCCATACGATGAAGCTTTGTGAGAGGGTTATCGAGCATCGCCTTAGGAGAGTGACAAGTGTGACCCAAAACAAGTTTGGGTTCATGCCTGGAAGGTCGACTATGGAGGCGATCTTTCTAATACGGCAATTGATGGAGAGATATCGGGAACAGAAGAAGGACCTGCACATGGTCTTCATTGACCTCGAGAAGGCATATGATAAAGTACCGAGAGATGTCATGTGGTGGGTCTTGGAAAAGCACGAAGTCCCAACTAAGTACATTACCCTCATCAAGGATATGTACAAGGATGCGATGACGTTTGTCCGCACTTGTGATGAAGACACTAGTGATTTTCCAATTAAAATAGGTCTGCATCAGGGGTCAGCATTGAGCCCTTATTTATTTGCTTTGGTGATGGATGAGGTCACAAGGGATATACAAGGTGATATCCCTTGGTGTATGCTCAAATTCTTTTTGCTGATGATGTGGTGCTAGTTGATGAGAGTAGGGTAGGGGTTAATAAGAAGTTAGAGTTGTGGAGGCACACGTTAGAGTCGAAAGGTTTCAGACTTAGCAGGACCAAGACCGAGTACATGATGTGCGACTTCAGTGGGACTAGATATGAAGATGGAGACGTCAGGCTTGATGGACAAGTGGTGGCCAAGAAGGATACTTTTAGGTATTTAGGATCGATGTTACAAAAGGACGGTGACATTGATGAAGATGTTAGGCATAGAATTTCAGCCGGTTGGTTGAAATGGCGTCAAGCTTCTGGCGTCCTCTGTGATAAGAGGGTACTACAAAAACTAAAAGGTAAGTTCTATAGGACGGCGATTCGTCCGGCGATGCTATACGGAGCTGAATGTTAGCCTACTAAAAGGCGGCATATACAACAATTGAGTGTAGCAGAGATGCGTATGCTGTGTTGGTTGTATGGGCACACAAGAAGGGATAGGATACGGACTGAAGATATTTGGGATAGGGTCGGGGTGGCACCCATTGAGGAGAAATTGACTCAACATCGGTTGAGATGGTTTGGACATGTCCAACGGAGGCCTCCTGAGGCGCCGGTGCGTAGTGGGGTTCTACAATGGATCGATAATGTTAAGAGAGGTAGGGGTCGGCCTAAACTAACTTGGGAGGAGTCGGTTAAGAGAGACCTTAAGGAGTGGAATATCTCTAAAGATGTAGCTATGGATAGGAGCGCTTGGAGACTAGCAATCAATATGCCTGAGCCGTGATCTTTGCTTTCCTTTTTGTTTCCCCCCTAACTCTTCTCTTGTTTTTTTTATTTGTCTTTTTGTTTTTGTCTTTTTGGGTTTCACCTCTAGCCTACCCCAACTTGCTTGGGACAAAAGGCTATGTTGTTGTTGTATTATAAATTTTGCTTTAAACAAATTCGTGGCTCTTTGTCTTTATTCAGCCACTCATTTATTTATACTTTGTAATCCTTATTTTGTTGCGGTAGACTTCAGTTATGTTTCATTCTATTTAGAGTTTTCTCCCTTTTCATCGCACCTTCGCATGTTTTGGACATGTGTTTCTTGATACATTAGCTTGAGCTATGTCAGCTCTTATTGCTTCCAATCTATCGTGATTCCATGAATTGATATAGTTACAGTTTGGCTTTCATAAACATGTCTACCACTATTAGTAAGTCTTTTTTATATTATGTTAAGTCGAAAGTCTACTGCTTATCTACCTATTATTCCTGACTTCTATATACATTTTATTAAAACTATGGAATTCTAGTGCCTACACGGTACTCTTTAGTCAATGTATAGGCATTATGGCCTGCCGTGTAGTTTCACATTCTATGTGATGCTGGCGAAGCCAATGTAGAAACCGGCTTTCGAACCATTGGTAATTATTTATTGACCCGCTACAGGAAAAATATGGTGAAAGTACGTTTTTTTCATATGCCACAATGCAATAAACTAAAAAAAATACAATTTTAACTTGCTTACTCCGTGTGTAGCATATCACGATTAATGATAGATTAACAATTATTTTAGCTAAGAGGATGGTTTCCTTCATAACTATTTGACCATATCTTTAGTATTGATAGTATTCTAAATATAGTACAAACACACTCATACCCACATAAACTCACTCTATGAAATAAGACATGCGCATAATAATATTTCTTAATAGACATAGTGTATTTATTGCTTTAAAATATGTAGCAGACAACTCATAATGAATTTATGTACTCAATAAACATTTCTCTTATTAGGTTCTATGAATCTGGATCAGAGATGAACGTGAGGATTAACGTGGAGCCTCCGAAAGGAGCTTCCAATTAGTAATAGTAAGTATGTGAGTTCCCGGCAAAAAAAAGCCTGCACGTGAGGTTTTCTCTTTTTAGATTTTTAATCTATTATTGTTTCATAATGGCACAGCTAGGTAATTTACGCGGAAGTTTTGGGGGTTACTTTAGATTAGTTTTTGTAATGGCAAAGGTGGGTAATTTTTTGGAAATTATAATAGATCTGATGGCTATTATTATTTGTTGTACTGATTTGAGGGCCAGATGTTTCTATTTTTTGTGAGAATTTCTAGCACTTATCTATTTTTCTAGCGCGTCTCGTGAGGATTAACGTGGAGCCTCCGAAAGAAGCATTCAATCAGTAATAGTAAGATAAGATGCCTGACTCCATGGACCAGGGGCATGTGATGGGAGGAGCTTGCTTGAGACCAAAGTTTCTTACTATTACTACTGGTTAGTGGTCACTGAATGCAGAGGTATTCTAGTGCGTCTACTGCGCGCGTGTGAGAGAGAGTGTGTGTATGCTGGTCAGCTGAAAGGCTCTACTGTCTACTGATGTAAGTCTGTGACGTTCAACATTTGGTTGGGCTCAAATATTGAAGGGCAAAGTGCCACAGTGGTGGCCGCCATATATTTATGCTCAAATAAACATGTGGGAACAAAATGCATCCGAAACATTATTTCGAAAGCTGTCTTTATCAACGAGTGTATAAGCTAGCTGTACATGAGAAGATGATGGATACCGAATTGCATACTGGTATGGCTTATTTAATACAGTGGGTTAACAAAATCCAAGAACCGACGACGTGATCACGTGAAAAGTTACTTACTAGTACTCCGTAGTAGTCTAAAGCAGCGGCAATTCTTTTGACAACACTACAGAATTTTGTATGCGTGCAGGCTGGTCAAACTGAAAGCGGTTGCAGATACGGATCGAGCAGCTCCAAATCAAAGTTAAAATATCGCACGGCGCTATCCAGTGCGCGTACAGCCGAGAGCCCAGAGCCCAATCTCTCAGTAAACCACAAACGGAATGCCACACTGCCCCAGCAAATGCTGATGTAAACTCTAGCTAAGCTAGCTCGCCACTACAATAATCACAACGGTATGGCTGGTCACGCGTCAAGATATTCGCGAGGCCATGGCGCAAACAGCCACAACATCAATGGGCAACGCGTGCTTTTGCGTCCGTGCTCGATCTCCTATCCTGGTCCTGGAGGCATGGAAACAGACTCCCAGCCTGCCATGCATAATGCTCATACGCAAACAAGCAAGCAAACAAGGTGGAGTAGGGAACACGACGTTCCCAGGTGAGGCTACTACCCGTTTTATCCATGCCGGCTACCCCCTACGCGGCGCCATCCTTCCGGCGGTCAGCGAGGATGCCGTCCAACTCCAACCCTCTCCTTCCTAGGAGACAGACAGACACACACAGCGGCGAAGCACGCGGCAGGCAGCGTGGTGCCCAGGGGCCTTTGCGCATGTGGACGGGACGTGCATGCCCCCGGCGCGGCGCGCCCTTTTTGCCACGGTCCTCTCTGTTAAAGTATAGATAGAGTTTCTATGTAAATCATAGAAGGTTTCCATATAACAGATATCCAACGTGTTGTGTCCAGTTGGATAGAGATAGAGTAGGGTTAGGACTCTTGTAAATCAAGTTGTAACCTGAATAAACTCTGTACTTATCTCATGACTATTCAGCCTAAATAAACATAGAACCGTGGTAAGCCAAGATAGGCAATCCACATTACATCAATGGCGTCCTCCTCATCGACAACGACCTATGCCGGCATTGGCCCGATAGTTTCTGAGAAACTAACCAGGGACAACTATATGCTATGGAAGGCGCAGATCCTTCCCCTCATCAGGGCGGCTCAGCTCATGAGCTATCTTGATGGAACGGCGGCGGCACCGGAGAAGACGGTGGAAAAAGACAAGGCGCTGGTTCCCAACCCTATTACGTGGCGTGGGTGACAAAGGACCAGCAGCTATTGGGCTACTTGCTCAATTCCCTCACCTCAGATGTGCTGGGTCAGGTGGCGACCCTGGCGACGGCAAACGAGGTGTGGACGACGCTCGAGACAATGTTCTCGGCGAGGACACGTGCACGAGCAGCAAACCTACAGATGCAACTGTCCACAACCAAGAAGGGGAGCATGAACATGACGGTCTACTTCAACAAGATGAGATCGATCCGAGACGAACTGTCGGCAGCCGGTAAAGTTGTAGATGATGATGAGATGATTACTCATATTCTAACCGGTTTAGATCAAGATTACAATGCTGTTGTTACATCTGTTCTTGGTCGATCTGATTCCATCACTTTGAGCGACTTGTATGCTCAATTGATGGACTATGATGCTCGTCTTGAGATGCTCCAGGATTCAGTACCAATCCTCGACAAACGCTGCTACAAGAGGGCGTGGAGGATTTCGTGGCCGCAGCAATGGACATGGTCGTGGACGCAATGGAGGCCGTGGTGGAAACTCCAACCAAGGCTTTCCCAATGGTGGTACTCTCAAGCAAAGCGGGCAAGGCAACAACAAACCCAAGTGCCAGATCTGTAAAAAGGTTGGTCATGAGGCAAATGTTTGCTGGCACCGCTATGAAGAGGAAGATCAGCAGAATTCCAAATCTGCTGGTGCTGTTACAACAGGATATGGAGTGGACACATTGGTATATGGACAGCGGTGCTACAGATCATGTTACAAGTGAACTTGAGAAGCTGACTGTCCGCGACAGGTATAATGGGTGTGATCACGTTCAAACAGCCAACGGCGCAGGTATGAGAATCAGTAATATTGGGCACACAGCTTTACATATCCCAAATAAAAATCTCTTGCTAAAAAATGTTCTTCATGTTCCTAGTGCTAGCAAGAGCCTTGTTTCTGTTCACAAACTTACCACTGATAATCATGCATATATGGAATTTCATCCTGATTTCTTTCTTATCAAGGATCAGGAGTCGAGGAAAACCCTTCATCAAGGTAGATGCGCTGGTGGCCTTTATCCGTTAGAACCCAAATTGTTTGAAGCTCCATCCAAGCAAGTCTATGGAGTCAATAAGCCCTCCTCGTCGAGATGGCATAGTCGCTTAGGGCATCCTTCGTTTCCTATTGTTAGTCGTGTTCTTAAAAACAATAATCTTCCTTGTTCTACTGAGGAGAATAGTGAGTCAGTTTGCGATGCGTGTCAGATGGCAAAGAGCCATCAACTTCCTTATTATAAATCTAATAGTATTTCCAAAGAGCCCTTGAATTTGATATTCTCTGATGTATGGGGACCAGCACCCACTTCTGTTGGTCGTCATACATATTATGTGAGCTTTATAGATGATTTCAGCAAGTATACTTGGATCTATTTGTTGAAAAAGAAGTCAGATGTGTTCCAAGTCTTCCAAAACTTTCAGAATCTAGTTGAGAGAAAATTTAACAAGAAAATCCTAGCTATGCAAACTGATTGGGGTGGCGAGTATGAAAAGTTGAACTCATTTTTTAAGCTCATTGGCATCTCTCATCGTGTCTCTTGTCCACATGCTCATCAACAGAATGGAGCCGCGGAACGAAAACATCGCCACATTGTAGATGTTGGCCTGTCTCTCCTTGCCAATCTATGCCCCTAAAATTTTGGGATGAAGCGTTTCTTACAGCCATATATCTCATTAATCTCCTCCCTAGCAAGGTTATAGATTTTCAGACACCGGTTGCTTTGTTACTCAATGAAACTCCTGATTATAAATCCCTTCGAGTGTTTGGTTGTGCTTGTTGGCCAAATTTACGTCCTTGAAACTCTAGAAAGCTTGCGTTTCGATCTACCCGATGCGCGTTTCTTGGCTATAGCACTCTTCACAAGGGGTTTAAGTGCCTGGACATCTCTACTGGGCGTGTTTACGTCTCGAGGGATGTTATTTTTGACGAAACTGTGTTTCCTTTTGCTAGCCTTCATGATAATGCTGGCGCTCTTCTATAGAAAGAAATCCTTCTACTGCCTCCACACCTTCTAAACTCTGGGGATGTAAACTGTGCTAACCCAAATACTACTGATCCTACATTGAGTCATCATGTGCACGAGCAGCCTGAAGAAAATTTGGCGCCAAACACTGGATTTTAGCTTCCTCATCCAACTGCGCCTGGATCCAGTGCCGCAGACGATCCCAGCACTTTTACTAGAGCTGATTCGGTGACAGGATCTGGCGCGTGATCCCGTGGCGATCTACCGCAGTCTGCGCCGGCTGCCTACGAGGTTCCTCCGACTGATCCGGCTTTGACGCGTGGGGGGACAGAAGCATCTCCCGCGACAGCGTCTGACTCTTCGTCTCAGGAGTCACCGCGTGGGCCGACTGAGCCGGTCTCTCCGACAGCTCCCAATGGATCTTCTACACCGGCTGGATCTCCTGCGGCTATTTCTCCTCTTCAAGCTCCACCACAGCATGATTCGCCTCCACAAGCCACTCCATCGCTTCCTGTGCCACCACCAGAACCTCCATGGCGTCGTACACGGTTACAGCATGGCATTGTTCAACCTCGAAAGTTTATTGATGGTACAGTTAGATATGGAAATGTGTGTGTTACAGGAGAGCCCGAAAGTGTGGAAGAAGCAATTGGCGATGCAAAGTGGAAGAAAGCAATGGAGGAGGAATACATGGCATTGATATGAAATAAAACTTGGCATTTGGTTCCATACAAACAAGGCACAAATGTTATTGATTGCAAATGGGTGTACAAAATCAAGAAGAAATCAGATGGCTCCATTGATAGATATAAAGCTCGGCTAGTGGCAAAAGGATTCAAACAAAGGTATGGCATTGATTACAAAGATACTTTCAGCCCAGTTGTGAAAATTGCTATAGTTAGATTGGTTTTGTCATTAGCTGTTAGCAAGGGCTGGTGTTTGAGACAACTGGATGTTCAGAATGCGTTTCTTCATGGTGTTCTGGAAGAAGAAGTTTACATGCGACAACCTCCTGGTTTTGAGAGTACAAATTGTTGACACCAAAATTTGGCACCAGGAAGAGGCTGACATGTGGGCCGGATTTGGTGGAAAGATACCATTCGGCTAGGAGGTTTTCTCTGAAGCATTCGGCAAAGACGCTCTGCGGTCGGGAGCATGTTGTTATTCAGCAGAGGCAGTACTCCGCGGACGGAAGCAAGAAGCATTCGGCAAAGACGCCCTGCGGTCGGGAGCGTGTTATCATTCGGCAAAAGCATTGCTCCGTGGGCGGAAGCAGGAAGCATTCGGGAAGGCGTGATGACGTGGAATAAATATAAGGAAAAGGCCGGTTCAACAAGGAATGCGACACGGACACGAAGATTCATCGTTTATTTTTAGAAACAGATATTGTAATCGTGTCCGACTAGGAGTTGTGTCAAGACCTGGGTATAAATATAAACCCATGGCAATTGTAAAAGAGAACGAATCAATCAACACAACAAACCGCCCCGTGCCAAATCGAGTCCTTTTAGTCGAGTCGTCGAGTTCTTCGAGAGGAGTCATCGATCCGTCGACCTCCGTAAGTACCGGCAACCTTGTATCATGCTTAGCTTGCCACCAGAGAGTGAAGGAAGGATGAGCAGATATTATTGGCACAAAAGGATCAGGTGCATAAATAGTTCCACAGCATTTATAGTTGAAAATCCTTCTTGTTTCTGAGAAATCCTTGACTATCTCCCTAGGCCTGAGGAATTCATGGACGAGTTCGGCATCACGCGCTGCAAGTTTACAAAAGGAGCAGGTGTTATGTCCTGCAAAATAATAGAGTCAGAATTAATTGGGGCCAACGTTGTTAAGATAGATAAAGGAATAAGCATATTACCTCTGCAGTTGGCTGATAGTCAGGCATTAATTCAAGGCAGAAGGGATGAATTGGCATGTTGAAGATATGATCATGGAATTCTTGCCACCAGAGAGTGAGGTAGACTAGTACTTTTGATCTATGCATTCTTATTTATTAGAAGTCCATAATCGTGCTTTCGCTATCTATTTATCTATCGTGCTTTACTCTCGTCGATCGGTTATGAACATGTGCTGCAATGATTATTTAACCGAATACCGATCTTTCATCATGATGACGTCACGCGTTCGGCAGTGTGCTTCTTACATGCTTTGCCGAATATGCCATGGATGCTTTAAACTGTCGACAGATAGCTTGTCTGTAGCTATATGTCCTTCAAGATTGGCTTCGTAGCCGAAAATACGGAACTGTCTGGTATTGCCCAGCACGTTCCGGGTGTTGGATAACACTTTTCTTTTCTCTTTGTCGGTTGCAGGGAAACCGGCTGGCACGCTTTCGGATTTACACGCGCGGGCCACGTGTTGAAGCTAGCTAATTCGGCTTGCTGTGTGCCTGGCGTAAGGTGCGGATTTTACGCCAACACACTTTTTGGCACGCCCGGTGGGACCCAAACAACAAGATGCCTGAAGTAAGAGATATTTTGGACGTCACTCTGGAAGAACTGTCTGATGAACATCAACAGATGGTAAAGGCTGCCGCGGATCAATTCATCAAGAAATGCCTGCTGTCTTTTGCCAAGAACAGGAGTGGCGCACCGTTTCTCAAAACGGATCTGCCGAGAGTTTTGTTGCCTGGACAATCTGATCTCAGTGATGATGAGGAGAAGGAAAAACTCTCTGGCTTATTGTACAAAGCTTTGGGGGAAACAATGACCAACCATAATGCTGCTTTCCTGAATAGCTTTCGGCTTATAATGATCAACATATTTGGTCAACATGTTGACAAATCTTTTGAGCAGATATATGGGCAGGTTGGAGGTCCGACGTACTTCAATGTTCAAGCAGCAGCTCCAAAGCGTCATGGTAAAGACACTGAAGAAACTGGAGCATCTGGAGCTAAAGACCCGAATGGACAGCCGATTCAGCCAGAGCCTCAGCAAGCGTTGCCGAAACCACGCACAACTCCCTCCATCTGCTTGCAAGATTTCTCCTTTGAATAATCGGCTACAGAGAGATGTGTATGGGAATGGATACTCAGAGTATATGGATTACAATGCTATCGATGCCCTCCCGAATCCTGGATATCTTGGCGTTCCAGGAGCACCAGCTGGAAGACCGGTAAATCAAAGCAACAACACTGACATCTTGGTACAGAAAATGACCGAAGTGCTAAAAGATCAATTCGGTCTGAAACCCAAGAATCAGGGGTACATGTATTCGTCTCCTTTCCCTGAATGGTACCAGAGGGTATCATTGCCGAATCGAGTTAAAGTGCCTATAGAGTTTACCAAGTTCTCAGGGCAAGATGACACGAGTACTGTGGAGCACATAGCCCGATATTTAATGCAGCTTGGAGAAGCTTCGGCAGATGAAGCCTTTAGGATCAGATACTTCCCTTTGTCACTGACAGGCCCTGCTTTCACGTGGTTTGCTTCTTTACCTGCTCAGTCGATTTGTACATGGAAGGATCTGGAGCAGAAATTTCATGCTTATTACCACACGGGTAGTACTGAGAAGAAGTTGGTTGATTTGACCAGCTTGAGGCAGAGGAACAATGAGACACCCACAGAGTTTCTCAGGAGATTCAGGGAGACGAGGAATATGTGCTTTTCTCTGAGTATACCAGATGATCAACTAGCTGGAATGGCTGTAGCCGGCATGTTGCCTGCCATCCGAGAGAAGCTATTCGGGATGGAATTCGATAATTTGGGCCAGTTGGCGCACAGATTGGCCTTGATGAGCAATCAGGCATATGGCTTCAAAAAGGATGCCAGATTTACAAAGCACAATGATGTGGCTGATATTTATAACCAATTCCTCGAGAGAGCAGACCAAGATGATGAATATGAAGATCTTGAGGAGATAGCCGCAGCTGAAATTGTGTGGGGTAAAGAACCGGTCACAGTTAATCAGAGGTGGATCAAGCAAAACAAAAACACATACGATTTTGATGTGACCAAAGCAGATAGATTGTTTGAGCATCTTGTGAATGAAGGCCGAATCAAGTTACCAGAGGGGCATTCTATGCTTCGGCCTGATGGAGTCAAAGATAAGAGATATTGTGGGTTTCATGACAGAAATTCTCATTCCATCAACGAGTGCAGAGTCTTTAGAATGAGAATTCAGAAAGCTATCCAGGAAGGGCATTTGAAATTCGACAACAAGATGAAATTGGACAGTAACCCTTTCCCTCAGAACATGATTGGGTTCTCGGTCAATATGGTGGGTGTTGCCGAATCTGAACAAAAAGGAAGAATCGGAGTCCTAACATCAGAGAAGGCGAAGCAGAATGGTTCCATTGATCCTAATCGGCAAGTCACAATTGAGCAAATTCACAAGGAAAAATCTCATTTACCGAATAGCCGATCTGGATTTGAGTCATCTAAGCCTAGAGTTACATCACGTATTCTCCTCAATAAGTGGCAACGTCAGCAGGAAAAAGAACGTTACCAGAAGCATAAATATGAAGAAGAAGAGAGGAGATACAGGGAAGAACAAGAAGAGTATAGCCGAAAGCAACAACGTGCCCATTGGGACTGTGCTTTTTTCAGACATTGTTGGAACGAAGGTTTGAAGCTGCCCACATGGGATAATTGTCCCAAATGCAGTACTGGATATGTCGAACATAGGCAAAATATTGCCAATCGCCGACCCGTTCATGAAAGAATCAGAAGGGTGCATCCTAGTGATGGTTGGCGTCAAAAAACATATGAGAGTGATGGTCAATCAAGGAGCGGATATGCAAACCGAAGGTGGATTGATCGTGAAGAAGAAGATCGTGAATACGTATGGCAAAAGGGACAATGGTGTCCGCCTGGTCTGAGGAGAAGCCAGAAGAGAAGGGTTCAACGCTTGAGGCATCAAGAGTTGAAACAAGCAGGGACCAGGATGAAGTCTGTGTGGTGTCCGAAAGACAAGCTTGCCGAATCGGGTCATTTGGCTTCTACCTGCATGGTATATTTCTTATCGAATGAATTTATGGCTCCAGCTAATCAAATTGTGCAGGAAGAGATATTACCAGGGGTGGACGAGGCCGAGCAATGTGGATTAATGGCACAGTTGGTGTTAACTAAACAAGCCGTCTTCGAGAAGCCGGCTCAGAATCGGCACATGAAGCCACTGTATTTGAAAGGCTATGTCAACGGAAAGCCACTGACCAAGATGTTTGTGGATGGTGGAGCTGCTGTCAATGTAATGCCGTACAACACATTCAGAAAACTTGGCATGGGCCCCGGAGATTTAACGCCGACGAGCATAGTTTTGAATGATTTTGCTGGAAATCCTTCGGACACCAAGGGATGTGTCAATGTAGATTTGATGATTGGGTCTAAGATTCTGCTCACTACTTTCTTTGTCATTGAAGGCAAAGGGGCATACAGCTTACTACTTGGAAGGGACTGGATTCATGCCAATTGCTGTATTCCATCTACCATGCATCAACATCTTATTCAGTGGATAGATGATGAAGTGGAGATTGTCCCGGCAGATGATTCAATCAGCGTGGCTAATGTAGAACCTGCTTTCTGGGAATATCAAGGCATAGATTGTTTCTCGGGAAGAGATTGGGGAGAAGGTCCTGTTGAGCCAACCAGCAGTGATCAACAGCCGATCGAAGCAGTCGGCTCTTTTAGCAATTTCTGATGGATAATCCAATTGACGGAACTGATGGGAAATTAGGAAGAGGATTTGTGTTGGCTGATGAATTAGAGGAAGTGGATATTGGAGATGGTGACAAACCAAGGCCGACATTTGTCAGTGCTAACTTAGAATCAGTTTTCAGAGAGAAGATAATCGGGTTATTAAAAGAATATAGAGATTGCTTTGCTTGGGATTATTCGGAGATGCCTGGGTTAGATCGTTCTATTGTTGAGCATCGGTTGCCGATCAAGCCCGGTTATAGACCTTACAAGCAGCCACCACGAAAGATTTACAAA
Source organism: Echinochloa crus-galli (assembly GCA_900205405.1). Classification (NCBI taxonomy): domain Eukaryota; kingdom Viridiplantae; phylum Streptophyta; class Magnoliopsida; order Poales; family Poaceae; genus Echinochloa; species Echinochloa crus-galli. The sequence goes on along the minus strand of OAMR01000714.1, from coordinate 334,396 downwards.
GATGAAGTATTGGCCGATGTAAAGAAGGAAGTAGAAAGATTAATAGCAGCAAACTTTATTCGTCCATGTAGATATGCAGAATGGATCTCTAACATTGTCCCTGTGTACAAGAAAAATGGAAAGATGAGGGTTTGCATAGATTTCAGAGATCTAAACAGAGCTACACCCATGGATAGTTATCCAATGCCTATTGCCGATTCGTTGGTTGATGCTGCTGCTGGACATAAGGTGATTAGTTTCATGAATGGTAATGCAGGGTACAATCAAATTTTTATGGCATTGGAGGATGTAGCAAAAACAGCTTTTAGATGTCCAGGACATATTGGGTTGTTTGAATGGATTGTCATGACATTTGGTTTGAAGAATGCCGGTGCAACTTATCAGAGAGCTATGAATTATATTTTTCATGAGTTGATCGGCAAGATTGTAGAAATTTATATTGATGATGTTGTGATTAAGTCATTTGATTATGAATCACATCTGGCCGACATAAAGAAAACTCTAGAATGCACTAGAAAACATGGACTCAAGATGAACCCGAATAAATGTGCTTTTGGAGTTTCGGCAGGAGAGTTTCTGGGATTCTTGGTGCATAAAGGAGGAATAGGAGTTGGCAAGAAAAGCATGAAGGCTATTGATGAAGTTGTTCCTCCGACTAATCTAAAAGAATTGCAGTCACTACTTGGTAAAATCAATTTTGTAAGAAGATTCATATCAAACTTATCACAGAAAGTGTTGCCCTTTTCCTCATTGCTAAAGATCAAGAAAGATCAGAAGTTTGTATGGGGTGACGAACAACAAAAGGCTTTCGATGAGATCAAGGAATACATGAAAGAACCGCCAGTGTTAGTGCCTCCACAATTGAACAAGCCTTTCAAGTTGTACGTGGCGGCCGATACCCAAACTATTGGATCGGCCCTCATACAAGAATTCGAAGGAAAGGAAAGGGTAGTGGCTTATCTGAGCAGGAAGTTACTTGATCCCGAAACGAGGTATTCGGCTACCGAAAAACTTTGTTTATGTGTTTATTATTCTTGCACGAAATTTAGACACTATTTATTACATGCCGAATGCATCGTTTATTCAAAGTTTGATGTGATAAAGCACATGTTGTCTATGCCAATTTTGAATGGAAGGATTGGTAAGTGGATTTTAGCTTTGTCTGAATTTGAATTGAAGTTTGAATCGGCGAAAGCTATTAAAGGACAGATCATTGCCGATTTTATTACTGAGCATCGTGATTCGTCAATTAATTTGCTTGAGATTACTCCTTGGATGTTATTCTTTGATGGATCATCATGTGGTAAAGGTGGTGGAGTAGGTATCATATTAGTCTCGCCAAAGAAAGAGGTATTTGAATTTGCTATTCCTATTCAACCTACTGTCACTAACAACCAAGCCGAATATGAGGCGGTGCTCAGGGGACTTCAATATTTGAGAGAAGCAAAGGCCACTGCAGTTGAAATATTTGGAGATTCGAAGTTAGTAATAAAGCAACTGAATGGCGAGTATGAATGCAGAAACGACGTATTGAGGAATTACTACGAAGAATGCAAGCAAATTCTGGAGGAATTTCAGTCGGTAATTCTTCAACATATTCCTAGGGAGGATAATGAGGAGGCAAACAAATTGGCTCAAAGTGCTTCGGGTTATAAAGAATTTCAAGATATTTTTGCCAATGATATATGTGCTTTTGGGAATTGTTTGGCCGAAAGTGATTGGAGGAAAGAAATTGTTGATTATCTTGAAAATCCATCCCGAAAGGTCTCTAGGAAACTCAGGTATAAAGATTTAAAATTCGTTCTTCTTGATGACAATTTATATTATAAATCTTTGGATGGAGTGCTGTTACATTGTTTGAATCAAGAAGAAGCAAAAAAGCTGATTGGTGAAGTGCATGATGGGTTGTGTGGAGCTCATCAATCGGCTTACCGAATGAAATGGGTTATCAGAAGGGCTGGATATTATTGGCCTGCAATGCTAGAAGACTGCTTTGAATATTACAAAGGGTGCCAAGATTGTCAGAAATTCGGAAATATTCAGAGAGTTCCAGCTTCAGTCCTAAATCCTATTATCAAACCATGGCCGTTCAGAGGATGGGGAATAGATTTGATCGGCCAGATAAATCCTTCGTCTAGCAAGGGGCATAAATTCGTGCTTTTGGCTACTGATTATTTTACTAAGTGGGTTGAGGCGATTCCATTGAAGAAAGTAACATCAGAGAATATGGTTGAATTTGTTAAAGAACACATTATTTATAGATTTGGGATTCCTCAGACCATTACTACAGATCAAGGAACTCAATTTACATCATCGGAGTTCAGAGATTTTGCCGAAAGCATGGGTATCAAATTGATGAATTCTTCTCCTTATTATGCTCAAGCTAATGGTCAGGCAGAGGCTTCTAACAAGATTATGATCAAAATCATACAGAAGAAGATTGATCAGAAACCAAGAAAGTGGCATTCGATACTCAGTGAGGCTTTATGGGCTTACCGAATGGCTCCACATGGTGCTACGCAAACATCTCCTTATGAGTTAGTATATGGGCATCATGCTGTCTTGCCATGGGAAGTGCAGTCAGATTCAAGAAGGATTAAATTGCAAAAGGATTTAAGTGCTAAAGACTATAAAGTTTTGATGATGGACGAATTAGAGGATTTACATATGATTCGTCTCAGGGCCTTAGAGAATGTTGAGAAAAACAAGATGCGAGTTGCTAGATATTACAATAAGAAAGTGAAAGTCAAGCAATTTGCAGAAGGAGAGTTGGTTTGGAAAGCAATATTGCCGATTGGAACGAAATATAGTGCATTCGGCAAGTGGTCTCCAAATTGGGAAGGTCCTTTCAGAGTGGTTAGATGCGTGCCCGAAAACGCGTACATGTTGAAAACTTTACTAGGAGAAGAGTTTACAGCTGCTATTAATGGGAGATATTTGAAGAAATACCATCCTAGTATTGAGATTGGTCGCTGATCGAAGTGATTCAACGTCAACGCAGCTGAAATAGCCGGCATTCGGGAAGAAGCCGCCTTCAGAGCAAAAATTCCAACGAAAAGGAAGATGGCCAATACTAGAGTGTATTGCCCTTAGCACGAATACATCAAGAAGTTCAACTACTGCAAAAGATAAGTTTTATTGCCGAAAATTCATATATCCCTAGTACAAACTAATAGAATAGCTTGATCAGAACAGATTGGGGATGAATGGAATCGGCAATGGCGTTGCCATGAGCCTCAAGAAGATCTATGGAAGCGTTAATGTCTTCGATATCCTCCGGATTGCCATTGGCGAAGCCGACTGGGAACCTGGAGTAATTGGTGCCGGTATGGGTAGACATAGCAACCAGACCTGCGGCTGTGCCCAGACGAATGCCGTGCGAGGCTACTTCGTCGATGCGGTTCACCACCGCGCCAAGTTGGGCTTCTGGAGTTTCCCCGCGGGCGTTCACCTTGTCCGCCAATGTGTTGACCAAAGCCTTCAGGCGGTTGAGTTCGGCGTCGCGGTCTAAAGAATCATAAAGCAACAAGGGATCAATTCAAGACCAGATTGAAATTGAACAGATCGCCGAACTCACCGTCAATGGTGTCAAGCAATTGCTTGCGCTCATGCTGCCATTCTAGGTCAGCAATCCCGGCTTGTTTGGAGGTGACCTCCAGTTCGTGCCTGGCCTCGTCGTGTTCTTGCTTGAACCGACGGGCGTCGCTATCCGAGTAGCGAAGATCGCCCGATTCAAGAGTTCGATTGGACGAACTCGAGGAATCGGAAGCCGCAGCAGGAGCCGCGGTTGGAACTGTAGCAGGAGCCGCAACCTGGGCGGTGGTTCGGATCCATTGGATAACCCTAGCAGCACGAGAGGGGTTGAGGATGAAGCGAAATCTGGAAAAGAGAATAGGGGTAATCAGACCATCATTACCTCCGGTGAGCACCGGCACGACTCCCTTCGGCCTCGTCGGCGGTCGGACGCCTCCTGTTGTTGTCGGCCATTGGAGTTTTCTCTGAGCTACTGTGGTGGGGAAGAGAAAGATTTTAGGCTGGCAAGAACTTGGATGGCAAAGGCTCTGATGGAAGATTGGGAGCGCTCAAGGTTTTATTTATAATATGGGCAGAAAGGTCGTGGCCGGAGATCGTGGCGCATATCCCAAAGAACTCGGAAAGTGGAAAGGGTTTCCTAGCCGATTGACTCCCATGTCGTTTGGGATCCTTGCCGAATCGTATTCGGCTTTGACTGGGTAAGATTCGGCTGTGCTATATTTAAAGCATTTTTTCGGTTTAACATTGTTGCAGCTGACCTTGCCGAATGAGTTGTTCACGATGGAGAAAAAACAGAGTTAAAAGCAACGAAGTCACAAGATGAGGCAATCATTCGGCTATTGATTACTTGTTACAAGTTACAAACCCAAGTATTTTGAAATTACATTTTTGGCATTTGATATCATGCTGCTAATATTATCTAACAAGTTTTTGTCAGCTTCTTGGGTTTTAGCCAGAGCCACGAGCTTTGCCTTGAGTTGTTTATCCTTGTTCAGAGTTGCTGAAGCTTCTTTTCGTATCTTTTCTGATAACTTGGGGAGCTCAGCAATATTCTTCTCGTCAGCTTCAATTTCGGCCGATAAACGTTTCAATTCGGCTTCAAGTTCAGCTTTCCTGGCCTTTTTGCTTTCAAGTTCAGATGCCAATTTGGTCAGCAGTTCATTATTCTCCTGATCTTGAGTATGCAGAGCTTTTATTGACTGCTTGGTTAGGGATCTTTTTTTCTCTAAAGCTGGTCGAGAAGATTGGTTGTTCAAGGCTTGCCTCACTGCTGCAAATTGTTGATCCAACTGAGAAACTGGCTCCAAGGAAGTCTTGATGTCAGCAGGGAGTTCTTGATCAATGGAGTCCAGTGCATCTCTTAATAATTCAGCATGTATGGCTTGGTCCTGGATGTTCTTGTTCAGTAAAGATAGGATCTCTTTCGGCTTTGCTTTAGTCTCTTCTGATAGATCTTGGCCAGAAGTGGTTTCCTCTCCTTGTTCGGCAACCCAATCGTCCACAACAAAAGAGTAACTGGGTGATGAAGTGGACTTCTCCTGAAAAGGGTTCTTGCCGAATTAGTAAAGAATTGCCGAATAAGAGAGTGAAGAGAGTTGAATGATTACATTTACCTCGGCCCTGGCTTCCCGAATGGGGGATGGAAGTCTCTCAGGTTCAATAGTGAGGATTTGTATGTCTGGCCGAGGAGAAGCTGGAGGATTTGCTGGTGAAGATACTGCTTCTGCTTCTGGAAGAGGTAGCAAAGCTGAGGATAATTCATGATGAGGAGAAGAGCTCTCCAGGGCAGGATCTGTTGAAGCTTGTTCTGCAGTTAACAGAAAAATGAATGCCGATGAAAAGAAATATAAGAAGATGAAGTGGTAGATTTTTACCATCTAGTGAGGCATCGACAGGTTCTGTACTGGCTAGCAATTGCTATGCTCTGGCCTGAAAACAAGAAAAAGATGAAGCTGAGCAAAGTACTAGTAGCATCATGGTTAAAGAAAGAAGAATCTGACCTTGATAACTTTCTTGCTGATTACTCTTCTTTTCTTTACACCCGAAGGAGCAGCCAGGACAAGGGTTTTCCTTTTGACAGATGATGGCCTAGTAAGTATTGGATCCAAGGAAGCTTGTCTGGCCATTATTTGGGTCAAAGTTGGAGATTGATACCCCAGGGCAGAAATTGGGCCTGCTGCTTTGTACACAATTGCCCTGGCAAGAGGGGCAGGTGTGATGTCCTGCAAGGATAGTAAAATCAAGATCAATTTATTAGGCCAAGATTTTTTTTTTTGATCTGTTTGGAAACAGATAAAAGCTGAACATATTACCTCTGAGGATGGTTGATAGTCTGGCATTAACTCAAGGCAGAGAGGATGAATTGGCACATTAAAAATATGATCATGAAGTTCTTGCCACCAGATTGTGAAAGAGGGATGTGCATATATTATTAGCACAAAATTCTCAGGTGCATAGATTGTTTCACAGCATCTGTAAGTGAAAATTCTTCTTGCTTCTGTGGAATCTTTGATAATTTCCCTAGGCTTGAGAAACTCATGAAGAAATAGCCTTGGGGGCACCTGGCCACATCCCAATTGCCTGGCCATCATGTTCGGCTGATAGTATTCATAAGTGCTCTGAACTAATCTTCCTCCATGAAATTCGGCTGGCAGAATGCAAGGATGGATGAAAGCATTGAAAATTGCTATGGAATTTACATCAGTGCATCCAGATTCAAAGCCGAATTCGCAGGGGAAGGTGAGGTTGTCATTGTCCAGATATGGAGACCAGAGAGGATGATCAAAACCTTTGAAGAAGAGCTCAAATAATTCACAGATGTTTTTATTGATAGACACAGAAGAGGCAGCTTCTCCGTAAGTTTGACAGCCCTTGGTTTTCTTGATCTCTCCTTCTTTATAATTGATGGAAGGGAATTCTCTATTGTTGAGATCAATGGCAACAATTTGATGCATATACAATTGCAGCCACATCTGGACAAACCACCAGGGACCATTTACACAAGGAATTTTATTGTTGGTGTGCATCAATTGGGTGGTTTGGTTGAGCATATGATAGACACTGCATAAAAGGTATTTTCCCAGTGGGATGAGTTTTCCAGCAGCCAGTTCTTCAGCCATCACAATTGTTGACACCAAAATTTGGCACCAGGAAGAGACTGACATGCGGGCCGGATTTGGTGGAAAAATACCATCCGGCTAGGAGGCTTTCTCTGAAGCATTCGGCAGGAGACGTTCTGCGGTCGGGAGCGCATTGTCATTCGGCAGAGGCATTGCTCCGCAAGCGGAAATAAGAAGCATTCGGTAAAGACGCTTTGCGGTCGGGAGCGCGTCGTCATTCGGCAGAAGCAATGCTATGCGGGCAAGAGCATTCGGGAAGACGTGATGACGTGGAATGAATATAAGGAAAAGGCCGGTTCAACAAGGAATGCAACACGGACACGAAGATTCATCGTTTATTTTCAGAAGCAGATATTGCAATCGTGTCCGACTAGGAGTTGTGTCAAGACCTGGGTATAAATATAAACCCATGGCAATTGTAAAAGGGATCACGAATCAATCAACACAACAAACCGGCCCCGTGCCAAATCGAGTCCTTTAGTCGAGTCATCGAGTTCTTCGAGAGGAGTCATCGATCCGTCGACCTCCGTAAGTACCGGCAACCTTGTATCATGCTTAGCTTGCCACCAGAGAGTGAAGGAAGGATGAGCAGATATTATTGGCACAAAAGGATCAGGTGCATAAATAGTTCCACAGCATTTATAGTTGAAAATCCTTCTTGTTTCTGTGAGATCATTGACTATCTCCCTGGGCCTGAGGAATTCATGGAGAAATAGCCTAGGGGGCACTTGGCCACATACCAACTGTCTAGCCATCATGTTTGGCTGATAATATTCATAAGTGCTTTGAACCAGTCTTCCTCCACAGAATTCGGCTGGCAGGATGCAGGGCTGGATGAAGGCATTAAAAATTGCTACAGATTGTACATCAGTGCATCCAGTCTCAAAGCTGAATTCGCAAGGGAGAGTAAGGTTGTCATTGTCCAAATAAGGGAACCAAAGAGGATTGGCAAAACCCCTGAAGAAGAGCTCAAATAGTTCACCGATGGTCTTGTTGATGGATACAGTGGAGGCAGCTTCTCCATAAGTTTGACAACCTTTGGTTCTTCGGGTTTCTCCTTCTTTATAATTGATTGAAGGGAAGTCTCGGCTGTTGAGATCAATAGCAACGATTTGGTGCATATATAATTGCAGCCACATCTGGACGAACCACCAGGGACCATTGACACAGGGGATCTTCTTGCTAGTGTGCATCAGGTGGGTGGTTTGGTTGAGCATATGGTAAACGCTTCCCAGGAGGTATTTCCCAAGTGGGATGACTTTTCCAGCAGCCAGCTCTTCAGCCATCACAATGTGATTCAAGGTTGGCTCATTGGCTTTGCCACAAAAAACTGATCTGCATAGCCACATGTTCAGGAAAGCTCTGTATTCGACATCAGTCAGAGGACCATCAGACATATGATTCTGGATATATCTCTTGTATCCAACCCCTGTTCTTACTCCTGTCTGCTTGGAGGAACCTTTATGGTCATATGGATGCACAGTTCCTGTAACATTCAGGCCGGTCATCATGTAGACATCGGCTAAGGTAGGGGACATTGGGCCATGGCCGAAGAGAAAAGCATTTGCACCATTGGACCAGAAGTGGCAAGCTGCGATCAGAAGGTTCTCATTCTTAAACCATGCTTAGTATCATCCGGTGGATTTAAGTTGTGGTCTCAGGAAGGTTCCTCTGTTAGGTCATGAGCCATGCGGTGGGCTAAGATCTAGTATGGACCAAGTTACCGGCTCCGTTAGATTTTGGCAAGGTCTAATGGATTCATTAAGTTACCCGTGTTGCTTTGAGCTTTTCTTTATGTCTAATTCAAGTAACACACCTTTGCCCAATCTAGATTGGTCGGATTCGGTTCTAGATCGCAATACAATGAGAGAACCACGGCTTCCCCGTAACCGAATCCGAACCAATCTAGGTTGTCACGTGTCGCGGGTTCGAACTTGTCGGTATCGCGTAGATCTTGACAGAACCGGGTATCATGCGGTAGATGCAGGTTTTTGGGTCGTTTTAGAGCTAGTCATCCGGTGGACTAGATTTCGATTCGATCTGATAGATTTATCTTTATCGATCAAGCTTGTTCCTTCGCCATGGAACCCGATTCGGCTGAACAGCCGTATTCGGCAGTGCTATCATGAGTGAACGTGCTAGTGGGTACGTATTAAACACTGAATGCTTTTAGCTTTTCACGATTAGATTGTATCATGCGGTGGATTGATCTAATCTGATTAGTGGTGTGGTCTCAAACAAGTCGTATCATGCGGTGGATTAACTCGTTCGTTGTCATGCCTGACGGGTGCTGCTTTCGGCCTATGCATTCTTGTTTACTGCGAATTTATGATCACGTATTGTGGGTTCGTAACTAAACATTGAGTGCTTTTAGCTTTTCATGATTAGATTGTATCATGCGGTGGATTGATCTAATCTGATTAGTGGTGTGGTTTCAAACAAGTCGTATCATGCGGTGGATTAACTTGTTTGCTATCATGCTTGACGGGTGCTGCTTTCGGCCTATGCATTCTTGTTTTCAATGTAAATTCGTGACTGTGTTGTGGGTTCGTAACTAAACATTGAGTGCTTTTAGCTTTTCATGATTAGATTGTATCATGCGGTGGATTGATCTAATCTGATTAGTGGTGTGGTCTCAAACAAGTCGTATCATGCGGTGGATTAACTTGTTTGCTATCATGCTTGACGGGTGCTGCTTTCGGCCTATGCATTCTTGTTTACTGCGAATTTATGATCACGTGTTGTGGGTTCGTAACTAAACATTGAGTGCTTTTAGCTTTTCATGATTAGATTGTATCATGCGGTGGATTAATCTAATCTGATTAGTGGCGTGGTCACAAACAAGTCGTATCATGCGGTGGATTAACTTGTTTGTTATCATGCTTGACGGGTGCTGCTTTCGGCCTATGCATTCCTTGTTTACTGCGAATTTATTTTTGGCTGCCTCATCAAGCGGATTGGTATGAGTC
>OAMR01000714.1:311544-323967 GCA_900205405.1 Echinochloa crus-galli | reverse complement strand
GGCTGCAAACGATTTGTATCATGCGGTGGAGTATTTCGTTCGTTGTCATGCCTGACGGGTGCTGCTTTCGGCCTATGCATTCTTGTTTCAATGTAAATTCGCGATAGCGTCTCACCCTCTATTCATTTGCCACGAACCCTGATTCGGCTGAACAGCCGATTCGGCAGTACTCTCACGAGTGAACATGATCGTGGGTACGCATTAAACACTGAATGCTTTTAGCCTTTCACGATTAGATTGTATCATGCGGTGGATTAATCTAATCTGATTAGTGGCGTGGTCTCAAACAAGTCGTATCTTGCGGTGGATTAACTTGTTTGTTATCATGCTTGACGGGTGCTGCTTTCGGCCTATGCATTCTTGTTTATTACGAATCTATGATCATGCTTCACCCTTTATTTATTTTCATATCATGTCTGTCTTCGTTAATCGGTCACGGATGCGCTCTGCTTTCTTTGCTTAAGGACCGATCTTACGTTATGATGATGCTGTGCGTTCGGCAGTGCGATTCTTACATGCTTTTACCGATTGCCGAATGAATGCCCCGGATTGTCGACAGATAGCTTGTCTGTAGCTATATGTCCTTTGAGAATGGCTTTGTAGCCGAAAATACGGAACTGTCTGGTATTGCCCAGCATGTTCCGGGTGTTGGATAACACTTTTCTCTTCTCTTTGTCGGTTGCAGGGAAATCGGCTGGCACGCTTTCGGATTTACACGCGCGGGCCACGTGTTTGAAGCTAGCTAATTCGGCTTGCTGTGTGACTGGCGTAAGGTGCGGATTTTACGTCAACAACAATGTGATTCAGAGTTGGCTCATTGGCTTTGCCACAGAAGACATACCTGCACAACCACATATTCAGGAAGGCCCTGTATTCAACATCAGTCAAGGGGCCATCAGACATATAATTCTGGATGTATCTTTTGTATCCAACCCCTGTTTTTACTCCTGTCTGCTTGGAGGAGCCCTTGTGGTCATATGGTCGAATAGTTTCTGTGATGTTCAGACCAGTCATCATATAGACGTCAGCCAAGGTGGGAGCCATTGGACCATGACCAAAGAAAAAGGCGTTTGCGCCATTGGACCAGAAGTGGCAAGCTGCAATCAGAAGATTTTCATTCTTGGGTGTCTCGGCCAGTGATAGCTCCAAGTAGTGAGAGATACGCAACCGGTCCCAGTTCTGTGTTTGGGGGCTTTTGTCATCTAATATCCTCCTGTACCAATTTCTCCAGCCTGCGATTGGGGGCAAAGGCAGGTTCTTGAAGGTGTCTTGCCACTTGTGTGGATTGGCCAGAGAAATCTTGAAGGGGATCCTTTGGGATTCGGCTGCGATGAATTCAGAGGGATCTGAGTCCCCTACGGGGCCGAGGAAATATGATGGAGATTTTTCTTCGACAGGAATAAGGATTTCGGCAGCTAGGGCCTGTCAAGCATGGAAAGAGATAAGAAGATTTGAGACAGGAATCAAGAAAGGAGTGCCGAATGAGCTTGAGGGGATTAAAGTTTACCTGAAGAGCAAAATCTTGGTTCGCCATGAGGAAATTGGGCCTTGAAGAGCTGATGAACTAGGGTTCGGATCTGAGCGGAAGTCACGGAGATTCAAAGGCGAAGAGCGGGTGTCGAGCAAAGTTGGCCTGGAAATGTTTGGTACTTGTAGTCGATTTCGAAATAAAGATTACCTTTATCCCGAAATCGAAGGGGCATGTGTTGACACAAAAATTTGGCACCAGGAAGAGGCTGACATGTGGGCCGGATTTGGTGGAAAGATACCATTCGGCTAGGAGGCTTTCTCTGAAGCATTCGGCAAAGACGCTCTGCGGTCGGGAACGCGTCGCCATTCGGCTAAGGGGTTTTCTCTGAAGCATTCGGCAGAGATACTCTGCGGTCGGGAATGCGTCATCATTCGGCAGAGGCATTGTTCCGCAGGCGAAGAGTGGTAGCATTCGGGAAGACATGATGACGTGGATCAACATAAGAAAAAGGCCGGTTCGAACAAGGAAAGATATGTGGACACGAAGATTCGTCATTTATTTTTAGAAACAAGTATTGTAGTCGTGTCCGACTAGGAGTTGTATCAAGACCTCGATAAAGAAGTTTGGGTTTCAAGAGTAAACCCATGGCAATTGTAAAAGAGAATGAATCAATCAACACAACAAACCGGCCCCGTGCCAAATCAAGTCCTTTTAGTCGAGTCGTCGAGTTCTTCGAGAGGAGTCATCGATCCGTCGACCTCCGTAAGTACCGGCAACCTTGTATCATGCTTAGCTTGCCACCAGAGAGTGAAGGAAGGATGAGCAGATATTATTGGCACAAAAGGATCAGGTGCATAAATAGTTCCACAGCATTTATAGTTGAAAATCCTTCTTGTTTCTGAGAAATCCTTGACTATCTCCCTAGGCCTGAGGAATTCATGGACGAGTTCGGCATCACGCGCTGCAAGTTTACAAAAGGAGATAAGAATGCTTTTAGCCTTTCAAGGTAGAGTATGTCATGCGGTGGACTGATCTATTCTTGGCTGGTGGCATGATCTTAAACGAGTCGTATCATGCGGTGGATTAACTCGTTTGTTTTCATGCTCGACGGGTTTGAAAGTGCCTAGACATGCAGTAGACTAGTACTTTTGATCTATGCATTCTTATTTATTAGAAGTCCATAATCGTGCTTTCGCTATCTATTTATCTATCATGCTTTACTCTCGTCGATCGGTTATGAACATGTGCTGCAATGATTATTTAACCGAATACCGATCTTTCATCATGATGACGTCACGCGTTCGGCAGTGTGCTTCTTACATGCTTTGCCGAATATGCCATGGATGCTTTAAACTGTCGACAGATAGCTTGTCTGTAGCTATATGTCCTTCAAGATTGGCTTCGTAGCCGAAAATACGGAACTGTCTGGTATTGCCCAGCACGTTCCGGGTGTTGGATAACACTTTTCTTTTCTCTTTGTCGGTTGCAGGGAAACCGGCTGGCACGCTTTCGGATTTACACGCGCGGGCCACGTGTTGAAGCTAGCTAATTCGGCTTGCTGTGTGCCTGGCGTAAGGTGCGGATTTTACGCCAACACAAATAATTCTCATCTAGTTTGCAGATTGGATAAAGCAATCTATGGTTTGAAACAAGCTCCGCGTGCATGGTATGCTAGGCTCAGTTCTAAGCTTGTCTCACTTGGCTTTGTATCTTCCAAATCAGACACCTCTCTCTTTATCTATCACAAAGGGAAAGTTACAATGTACATGTTGATATATGTTGATGATATCATTGTAACCGGCACTTCACAAGAAGCTATTGCAGCTCTTCTTCAAGATCTCAAGGAAGATTTTGCGCTAAAAGACCTTGGAGATCTTCATTATTTTCTAGGTATTGAAGTAAGGAAGGAAAAAGATGGCATTCTTCTCTGTCAAGAAAAGTATGCAAAGGATATTCTTGCACGAGTTGGTATGCTAAACTGCAAGTCTTCTTCTACACCTCTGTCAGCATCGGAAAAATTATCTGCTCATGAGGGAGAAAAGTTGAGTGATGAGGACAGTACAAGATACAGGAGTATTGTTGGTGCATTGCAATATCTTACGCTAACAAGACCTGATCTTGCCTACTCGGTTAATAAAGTTTGTCAGATCCTTCATTCATCCACTACTGTTCATTGGTCAGCTGTCAAGAGAATCCTCAGATATGTCAAGAATTCAGTTGAATTCGGCCTGAAATTCAGGAGGTCTCGGTCTATGACAGTTAGTGCGTTTTCTGATGCAGATTGGGCAGGAAGTGTTAACGATAGAAGATCAACTGGTGGGTTTGCAATTTATTTTGGTGATAATCTAGTTTCATGGAGTGCAAGGAAACAAGCTACTGTATCAAGGTCTAGTACAGAGGCAGAATATAAGGCAATGGCCAATGCAACTGCAGAATTAATCTGGGTAGAGTCTCTACTCGCTGAACTTGGGTTCTCTCTTGATAAACCGCCGTGTCTGTGGTGTGATAACTTGGGAGCTACCTATCTTTCAGCTAATCTAGTTTTTCATGCTCGAGCAAAGCATATAGAGATTGATTTCCATTTTATTTGAGAAAGGGTGACTAGCAGGCAGCTGCAGATACGTTTCATATCTTCGTGTGATCAGTTGGCTGATGGTTTCACCAAGCCCCTGCTGGTTCAAAAGTTTGAAGTATTCTGAAGCAATCTAAATCTTGAAGCTAAGAAGGTTTAGATTGAGAGGGGGTGTTAAAGTATAGATAGAGTTTCTATGTAAATCATAGAAGGTTTCCATATAACAGATATCCAACGTGTTGTGTTCAGTTGGATAGAGATAGAGTAGGGTTAGGACTCTTGTAAATCAAGTTGTAACCTGAACAAACTCTGTACTCATCTCATGGCTATTCAGCCTATATAAACATGGAACCGTGGTAAGCCAAGATAGGCGATCCACGTTACAGAATTTCTTTCACTCTCCTCGCGGTTACAACTTGGCGCACGCCGCGGCGGGGTGGGGGGCATCGGATCCTGGCCTGGTGACCGTCCCGGACGCGCACATGATCGATCTGCCTCTCTTCTTCTCCGTGGACACGGTACGCAGTGGTACTAGTTCGAAGGACGTCCCGGCTCCCGATAGGCATATCCAGACGCTACGAATCCATCCAAAAACAGGAGGTACGGTGGTGGTGTTAGCGGCACCGATCGAACTGCTACGACGTGCCACTGGTTTTGTTTTCTCACGAGGGGGCGCGAGCACGAGCGGCATGGGTTTGGGCTGACTCCAATAGAAGGGGCATTTCCATTTTTGCCTCCCGCTGAGGTACTGTGCACATCGAGGAAGCTCTTCAACAGCTATTGCATCGCGAGAGGCAAAATGCAAACGGAGGAGAGAGGGCCGGCCACGCGCGGGAGGAGGAGGAGGAGGCGACGGCCCGGAAGGAGGACAAGGGAGCTGCCGACGGGGAAGAAGGAGGCGGTCGTGGCTGCGGCCGCCATGGCCGAGAGGAAGAGGAGGTCGGGGCCGGCCAGGAGGAGGCTGCGACCGTCATCCTCCTCCTAGCCGCCGCCGTTGGTTTCCTTGTTGCCCTGGCCCGACACCACTGCCGTTGGCCTCCACCCCACCATCGTCGTCGCTTCGATCCCGCGCCGCCACCATGCCCTTCAGCTCCTCGCGCGCCTCCATCTACCTGGACGCCGCGTCCGCCGCCCCGTCGTCGCCGCCGCCGTCGCTCGATTCAGCGCGGAGGAGCTGGATTTGGCGTCTGCACAGGTCGATTTGGCGGAGATGAGCAAGGCACGCGTCAGCTTCGACCCTCGCCACCGACCGCGGGAGGGAAGGTGGAGGCGGCGGCGACGAGGCGAGCTGCTCCAGCACCCTTTGCCTTTTCCTTTGCCTTTCGCCTGTTGGAGACCACACTTTTTGCCTTCTCTCCTCTGTACTGTGCACACGAGGCATACATGGTTTTGCCTCTCAAATTTGCAACGTTTTGTTGGAGTTAGCCTTGGGTAGTACTATCTCTGAGCGGGCGTCAGCAAATATGTACTAGTTTATATATGGAGCGGGATATGCCGCGACCGGTCGCGCTCTAGCGCACCGCGCGACCCCCTGCGCCGCCTCCTTCTCCCTTCCCCCGTGCCTGTCCTCTAGGCTGCTCCTCCCCTTCCTCGAATCCGCCCTGGCAAGCTGCTCCTCTGATCCCTACGCTGCCTCGCCCTCCTTGCAACCCCCGTGGCTGCGCAGCCTCCTTCTCCCTTCCCTGGTGCCTGTCCTCCAGGCTGCTCCTCCCTCGTCTTCCTAGATCGTGTTCTCCAAGCTGCGCCCCCTCCTCCTCTTGGTACGTGAGAAGTGAATTCCACTACGTGCTAATTCACATGAATTTTGTTCCATCTACACAAGATCCAGAGAACTCAGGTAGCAACCTCCTTCCCTCTCTCTGAGTTCACGCTTCTGCAAAGTCAACTTGATTAGATGCAACCTAGATACTGTTAATTCATGTTTTTAACTAGATTTAACCCATAGATATTGGCTTGTCAATTTACTCTGTTGCTTCTCGATTTATGCAATCTAGAGCATATTGTAATTTTTTGCATCTCCTTCCCCTCTCTGTTCACTTGTGAGATGTACTTACATACATATAGCAACCTAGATGTGCATAGGTTGTGCATAGATGGCAATTTGTGGGTTATGTAAGTTGAGTTAATTGCAATCTTTATGCTACCATCGTGTCAATTTGAAGGTTTGTTTAAAGAAAGAAAATTGGGTGTACTGTCAAAAGACTGACCTAGATGACAACCTATGTGCTGTCAAAAGACTAACCTAGATGACAACCTACGTGCTAGCAGTATGTCAACTTGAGTTGCTTTGAATTGTCAATTTATGATTCTAGTTTTGTCCTACATACAGTGTGAACCTGTATATGTTGATTTATCAGTTTAATGTTGAATTTATAGATGTTGACGTTTCTTTCTTTCAACCAACACAAGATGAAGTAGTTTTTCCTTCTATTTCCCCCTTGACTGCTACAGATTAAGCTTGAAGGGTTGAGGTAGGTGCCACATATTCAATTTCAGGACTACAGGTTGCTGGCAAGGCCATTCATGGTTGATGATGAGGGCATAAAATTCTTTTGAAGCATTGCTGCCCTACAATCTGAGTGTAAGAAGTAATCAAAGGTGTCTGCCACCGATGTGGTTACAGTTAATGTTGTGCCTTAACCAAGTATGTTGACACTTATCAAGTTGAACCATTTATATTCTGTCAATCAATGTGTGTTCATATTGTCAACATCAGTACCTCATGTATCAACTTGACTTTCTCTTTGTTAACTTGTGTCTCTTAATAGTGTCAACATATGTGTCAACCTAATTTTAGGTTGTGATGTCATGCGTTTGCGGCGTTAGAAGATGTTGTTTTGAAGGACCCACCAATAACAAAAAGGCAAAGACGTCCCAGGTCGAAGTGATTGAAGCAACCACTCGGTCTGTTATCTACAAAGAATCTACCACCATGTCGTTATTATGGTTCAATTGAGCATACTACATTCGACTGTCCAACCAAGACGCAAAGAAAATTTACTAAGGAGCTGTGAGCTGGAAGTATAGGAATTGCTTGTACAGAAATTTTGTATTATAAATTAATGTTTGGAGAAAACAAAAATGCTCATATGAAAAGTGACTTCGGATGTACTTTTGTTCAATTTTTATGTGGAAACTCACATTTTTTATGCTGTCAATCTATGTGTGCTAACAGTGTCAACCCGTGTGTTTCTTGAAAAAGAAAGGTGTCAACTTGTGTGTTTCTTGAAAAAAACACAGATGCTGAAAGATATAAAGGCTTCATTAACAGAAAACATGTGGTGCTGAAAAGGGTACAATATGCTTCATTAAAACATACTTTTGTTCATCCTCACAAGTTGACAATTTATTCCATACAACCACGCTAATGGCATACTTTGAATTCTCACATTGGCATGCTTTGTTTTCCACCACAATTCAAGAAAACTATACTATGCTTTTTACATCATTTTGCTGACAACAATTTATTAAGCCTTTTTTCCTTCCCGTTGATGCCGGTTCCTTCATCTTATACTCTGTTGTGAAAAAAACATGTTATTGTTTCCTTGAGCAAAAAAAAAACAACCAAGTTATGCCAACCAAAAAGAACTAGTAACCACAATAAGGCTTGTCATACCTTCAGCAAAATTTTCTTCCAATTCACTACATTCTCCTTGCTGTTGAGCCATTCAAATAGAACTTGCTAGAATGTGAACCTCTCATCTTTCTCCAAATCTAGGAAAAATGTCTTTCAAAAAAATAATACATACATATGTGTTAGAATCCGTCATTACAAATGTTTGATATGCAGGTTGATAGTAATTATGTGAATGCATTGTCATTATGTCACCAGTAGGTTGCCAGGGCATTTCTACATGTTGTCATTGTGAACAATTGCTAGAAGAAAAGTTGATAGTGCAGCATGCTTACCATCGTGATCCGAGTCAAGCAAAGAGAACTCATTCTCAACCATGCGACTTTTTCTCCATTCTCATCATCCGCGACTGAATATAAAAAAAGAAACTAAATCAACCCCAAAACCCAAAAAAAGCCAAAAAGGAAAACTTGTCGGCATGGATTACCACAACCCATGGAGACATCTTATTTCGCTTCTGCCTTGGGTCTTTTCACAAGAGAAAAGTACCAATTTGCATGGCAGTAGTATCTAATGACTTCGTGTCAAAAAAAAAGTATCTAATGACTTTCCTATTGCCCTAGGCTCTCCTGACTTTGTACTGATTTCGTCAGAACTGAATATAATTGGGTTGTTTATTAAAACAAATTGTTTTAGTCATGACAGGGCGGTGCTCTGACCAATTGAACTACAATCCCTGCGGGGTGTATGGCCAGACTGACTAGCACCTTATGTACTTCTATACTGTCAACGCACACATATTGTCAGTGTCAACTTATGCATGCCCTTCCTGTCAATGCGCACAACCATAAAAAAAATCAGAAACAACAAAAAATCCGTAGGTTAATAGTGCTAAGCTATACAGGTTGACACAAGGGGATATCATATGTTGACACTAAAAGGCAATCAATAGGTTGATAACAGCTGGATATACAAATTGACACGTGTTGATACTAAAAAAAATCATAGGTTCATAGTGATGGGTTGTTAATCAAAATTACACAGGGGAGTTTATAGCAACAAACATACTAGGGGGATACTATAGTGAAAACATACTATTGATAAAGCTAGGTTGTTCATCCAAATTTCACATGAGGGTTTTGGTGAAATACCTTATCTATCATGTTGCTTCGGGTTTGTATGGTATTCATCCATCATGTCTTTTGCTCCTTGATATTCTCTTTCCCTTGAAATACATCATCAGAGTTGCTGTCGCCCCCCTGCACTTCTTATTTGCCAAACCTTCAGACTTTCCTCTTTGGAGAGTGAGCATGACCATCATTTTCGGGTTTTCATTTCCTCGGCACGCTGAAAAACAACAAATATAAATTGATATCTGCACTAACAAAATAAACACATGAATTAATTGCATGACACTGTAAACACATGAATTGACATCAGCATATATATCTAAATAAGGGGTAAACTGACGGCATAATATGACTGAATGAACTATTGTATACTCCAAAATTTGGTCACAACGTATATGTATTTTTTGGGGGTTGACAGCATAACAACACATAGATTGCAATATGACTGGTGGCCTAGTCTCAAGGAGCCGGTGCAATTTGGTACTTCATGTACTTTTGATTCCCAGCAGAGCAACTGGGTCACTAAAAAAAAGTCCTTTCTTTTCATCATGGTGCATAAAGAACTCTCTCACAATTGCATCTAAATTGAAGTTTGAAAAAAACCATTTCACTTACGGCGGGATGAGAAATCCAGATAAAATGTTCCAAAAACTGTCAAATCCTGATGCGACAACTGCGGCTATGTGAAAGTTCAGTGACATTGCAACTGACATCATCCCGTAAAGGGTGTGTGGTATAAGAATGGTTCAAAACATGACGAAGCAAAACCAAAGAAACTTGGCAAAGAAAACCTAGAACTAGGAAAGCTAGCTGTAGAGAAGATGGATTCCCAGGAAGCTCAGTGTGAACATGCGAAAAACTTCACAACTCAAGCTCTGTTTACTGGCGCCTTGGATCGCTTTACCATTCACTTCGTGGAACTCGCTTGTCTGTCGCGTCGTATTCCTGAACCAAACCTGGAATGAAGCTTTAGCAGGCTCCTTTCATGTCTTCCACGTCACCCAGCTACTAGTTCCCTCTTTACGCCGTTCCAAGCTAGCTTGTGAATGAAGGATTTCCTGCGCAGTCGGAATATTCAAGCTATTGCTCATTTGATGAAAAAGATTTGAAACGCAGACCTCTTAGCTTACATACAGACTTCGCCAAACCAGGCTGGCACCTTCTTAGCTTGCTTTGCTTGCTTTCGGGTAGGTATCTTCCTCCTCGCTTTCTTTCGGGAAACTAACCCAAAACCTTCACATCGCAGGAGCGGATTCAACTGCCTTCCGCCGCCTTTCCTTATGGCTCGTTCCGCATGCTGTAATTCAAAAAGTCAGACTTTTCTGCGTAATTTTCATTATTCATTTCATTGCTCGAAGCTGGCTCGTATTTCAGGTTTTCCTAGCATATGTAATGTCTGGCCGCCCCTTCCTTGTTCAGGAATTCCTGGCCATGGGCGGTATTCACTTTATATCGCGTTCACAAGCTTCTTCTGGCGTACGTAATGTGAGGTCTTTCCTTCGCTCCGCTACTAGTTCTCCTGGGCCAAGATTGATTTGGGGCATCATGTTCAATTGTGAGTTGGACAGTTCGTTCCGGATCTGCATAGTCAGAAAATCTCGTTCCAACCGGTCATGAAAGTTAGTGGAAGTGTATGACTGCTTTCTTTGTTAGGTGATTGATAGACTTTCGTTTTCCATAACTCTCGAGCTCATTCATCGTAGAAAGCGTGCATTGTGCTCTTCCTATCGTCGTATAAAGGTGTCTGTTTTTCAGAAAGAGAGCAAAGCAGCCAGAAAAGTCGAATGCCGTGAACAAGGGTGGTTTAAAATCGTGCGTGAACCCCAATTTCCACTCAATGCGATAAAAGGGGAGGCCTCTCTCTCCGGGCTAGAAACAAAAACGAAAGTGCTTGCATTCCATTAGCTAGAACCCGACAGTCGAAGGCGTCTAAAAAAACTGGTGCGGGACTGATCTAGAAAGATTCAATGAAGGAACTGGCCTTACTGAATGAAAATATAGCTCTGAAAAAAGAATTCACTGTACGATACGGAATTCCCTGAAAGCGAGTATGGTAGAGACGCCTTCCTTGGAAGGAAGAAAAGGAATCCTTATAGCTTCAATTCCATTTCCGAGGTAGCTATAGAGTCCTCACATTAGGAGAAGGAACTCCCGTCAAATCCACACCCAGCTTGGCAGGTCTTTGGAGTAAAAACTCCTGCCTCAGTTCACAAGCAATTGGTTGCCCGGGTAAGGCGAGCCGAGCAAAGCAACCAACACGAGTGTCATTCTCATCTCATCTCATAAGTGAGAAAAGAAAGGGATTTGCTGCTTTCTTCTGCGGCGCATTAATATGATACAACTGAATATCTTCCCACACTCTACCTTTGAATTTGAAGTGGCTATCATATCTTTTTATCGGGCACTCAACACCTTTGATATATGAACAAGGCTTTTACCAAGCTCTTGACATGTAAACAAGGCTGTTAGGCCTGACTCTTTGCTAGTTCGATTATCTAATTAATTTAGCGTTATCTAGCTCAAGTTGGTAGGCCCTAATCTTTCAAGTAAGTCTATCAGACGCTCGCCTATATTTATCTATCCTTATAGGTTGAATCGTACTTAGACGTCTAAGTCTGCTATAAAAAGCGTTCTCTCGTGTAGCCTATAAGAATCTATCAGACACGTTGAGGCCTATTTGGATCTAATCGTATCTATCGGATTCCTTCATTGCCTCAAATTTCTAGGTTTTACGTCTAAATCCTCACTTCGCTCGCGAATTTTCCGAGTTGACGATCATCTGATCATATAATTATATGAGATAACTTGTGGAATTCCACTTTAATCTGTTGAACCTAAATCATGGATTCCGTTTCTACATATCGCGTTCTAAAATAGCTCTTCTAGCGCGGATGAAGTAACAAAGAGGGTTTGCTTGAAAGCACTTGAAGTTCCAGAGGTTTTTCCATACAATGTTGAGTGCTCAGATTAGTTCCCCCCATGCCCAGCCCTACAATAAAGAGCAGCCAGCCTGACATGCGAGTGCCCCATGAAGATATTTTCAATTGGGTAGATTAAGCCTAACCTGTGAAAATCCGCGAGCCCCTTCTCATATTCGGAACTGGTACAGTAAAAGCTCTTGGGGGCTCGCTCCTGCTGCTTGACTCGACCGGACGGGAGAGGTTGTTTAAGAATCGAGATAGGCACTCAGAAATAAAGAGTAAGATAGACGTCTAAGAGATCAAGTGCTAGCCCCTATAAATAGATAGGACTAAAACGGAGTACTTTTCTTGAATAGCCATCAGGCCAAAAGGACTATCCTTAAGGAGAAGAGTTGTGTCTTAAAGTAAAGACGAGGATGTAGAAATCCACACACACTTGTCTTTCAGGCCCAGCCCACCAGGGATTTCCAAATCGTTAGGTTAGCGGCGGGTCTTTCTTCTTCTGGGTGAGCTGCGGAGCTACTTTTTCTTTCTTTCATTCCATCTGTCTCTGTATGCTTGGGTGAAAGCCATAAGCGGATTTATATGCCCCGGTTCCCAGGGTTAGGGTATTCCCTATGTTGAGCCTACTCAGATCAGAACAAAACTTTTTGATTCTCTTTCGCCTATCGGCCGGCTTTAAGCAACCTTCACATTTCCTGCTGAGATCCCAAGTCTCCAAGTGGGCCCACTTGGCCACCCACGACCTTGGCTTT
>OAMR01000714.1:296544-309044 GCA_900205405.1 Echinochloa crus-galli | reverse complement strand
ACGGGAGTTGTTACGTCCAGTATGTCCCCCCTCGATTCCCGACATGCTATGATACCCCAGGGTGGGTAGGAGCGGGTCGAGTCCGTATCACCGCGGTGCAGCGTCCGGATCAGATCTATCTACTCGGCAATTCATCCGGTGACTTCACGGTCGCCAAAGAAGCCCCAAGAAGCATCAAACATTTCCGATGAGATCCATGGAGCTATTCTGAGATAGCAAGCACTAGCTCCCAGTGCGACTTCATAAAAAGCAATCAAAGATAAGATCGAAGAAAATGAAACGCACGTGGTGGTCATTATAGCGGTTCCTTCAGATCCTAGAAAACGTCCGAAAAAACCGGCTACGGAACTACCGAGCAAAGGCAAAAAGACAATAAGTAGATACATAAGATCGAGTCTCTTCAAAAAAAAATCAGACAATGTTCGAGCGACCTGCTTAAAAATCACTGAGTTAATTCAAAAGTCCTGTTAGGACACATAAAGGTGCTTGGAAAGGCAGAAAAAGTGGTTGGTGTCTAGTCTAAGAGACTGATCACGCCTGGTCATTTGCAGATCCAAGCGGCATATCATTAATATGAATATTCCTCCCCCTCTCGGATTAAACATTGCACCCAAATATTTCCATCTATTCCTGCTACCCCGTTGTTCCTAAAATCAGCCAACAACTGTCCTTAGAGAGATTTCCCAAGGCAAGCCTTCTTTTCTTTTGAGAACGTGAACATGAGCGGTAGACTGAACACCCACACAATCTCGATTTGACACAGCAACACTTTCCATGGTAGGATCGGACCAACGGAACAGACTAACTACAGTACGCAGTCGTCTATTTGTTAGGCAGGCGACTTGAACATAGATTCTTTGACCCAGGTGATCAGGACTCGTACAAGTATCTGACGTGATTAGGCGGGGACAGGATTCGAACCTGCAGTCTTCAGGTCATGAGCCTGATGAGTCGACCAATTCCTCTACCCCGCTTCTTCCCCTGATCTTTCTTTCCCTTTTCCCACCGGCGAAGGCAAGGCCAATGAGACTATTCTACGCGTTTTCTGAGGAGCAACATGAGACTTGATTTCCTCCATCTCAGAATACGAGTTTCCTGTTGCCGATTTAGGCTTTCGAGCAATCCGAAGCAAAAAACAAGTTTCGAAGAGGAAAGTACCAAGTTCCACATAGGGAGGATCGATTTATTTCTTTCGAAACCTACTGTACTAGGCCATGCATACATATAAACCTAATCACGCCTACTCAAAAGAAAGAACACTAGCTAGCCCTTCTGTGCTAACTACTCTTCCTAAACCTGAACACCTGTTCATACCGATACATACAAGGCTATCCGTTCGTGTCTATCTCTTCCAACCATAAACCTATCCAGATACCTGCCTACAAAACCTGGACTTGATGAGGTTTGACTGATCTATTCGCAACTATTCCATCGGTTCTTTCTTTTCTTAACCTTGGATTGGTTGAGAGCTTAGTGGGAGGGCGCGTCGCTGGGAAAAGAAGATATAGTCAGTTGTAACTTATTCTGGTAACATTTCTGGGAAATCTAGAGAGAGCTATTCTAGATAGAGGGCTCCGGGGCACGAGTTGTAAAGAACTAGTTCTGGTAGTTCAGCTCACCCGGGGCAACTAAACTAAATAGGTCTAGCTGGGGTCTCTATCTTCAGGTTCAGGACGCATAGACGGAGCGAGTCTGCTTCGGTAGCGTGAGATGGCATAAGGAGATTGAGTCTCACTCTTTTTTTTAGAATTACGGAATCAATACGTTAGAACGTTTTCCGATAGAGCGGAAAGCAAAGTAACCTATTTTTTGATAAAATCTGGAACAAGAAGCAAGCTTCCTTGGAGAAAGGTTTTTCTAGGAATAATTGAAGAAAGTTATCTCCAGTCACCAACATTAGCATAAAAAAAGTAAAAATGGATAAATAACACATAAATCGAGGGCTATGCGGATCCTCAGACATATATGAAATGGAATAAAGATGGACCAAGCTACTTATGAATGTAACCACAATTAACATCACTACGGTCAGGCTATCGAACACGGAGTCAAAAGTGAATTACGAGTCAGACCAATCTGCGAATCGAGCGAGCTCCCCTTGCAATGATGTGGTGGTGAACCTCTCATTCGTCTTCAGTGCTCTCCGAACCGTGCGGGAAGGTTTCCCATCACACGGCTCACCAACTTGATCTTCTGCGGGAACCTTATGCTTATGTAAGAACAGGCCTGGCAAAAGAAGTACGGTCTCGCTTTCCTTTGCCACTCAAGTGTACGGCATCTGCCGTGCTTAGGCCCCTTCTTCCCTTCCCTAACCCAAAACCCAAGTCTCCAAGTGGGCCCACTTGGCCACCCACGACCTTGGCTTTTTAGAGAATCCCGCTCCTGTGTCGTAGGACTTGTAGCTCGGCAGTCCACCGGGTAGGTTTGTTTATCCATCCTTTTTCGAGTGTCTTCTTGGATAGTTATAGCGGCCCATAGGCGCAAGATGTACCTTGTGGAGGGCGGCGGTCCCCTGGACATAGCATAGTCCTTTCAGGCAGTGGCCGTTTAGTCCATGGTCCGTTGGATGGTCGGTGCAAGGCCAGAAATTGGAACACATTGATTCCGCTCGTTCCTGTCCTTCGCTTCAGGGCCTGTCCCTCGGTGGGGTCAGTACTCCATACTGTCGGGCAGCAAAGCTTACACAATATTATATGAAGGTACTGGCCTTACTGAATGAATTGGAAATGTTATATGTTTGAAATGTATATTGGAAAATGCTTCATTTAAATGTATTGGAGATATTTACATTGAAATGTATATTGGAAATGTTATATGTTTGAAATGTATATTGGAAAATGCTTCATTTAAATGTATTGGAGATATTTACATTGAAATGTATATTGGAAATGTTATATGTTTGAAATGTATATTGGAAAATGCTTCATTTAAATGTATTGGAGATATTTACATTGAAATGTATATTGGAAATGTTATATGTTTGTATAATGTATACTATCGAAAATGTTTATTATCGGAAATTCTATGGCGTACCCGAACCCATCGCGCACCCGAACCCCTTAGCGAATCCGTTTTTCGCGCACCGACCCCCTTAGCGAACCCTTAGCGAATCAATTCACACCGCGCACCCGAACCCCTTGGCGAATCCGTTTTTCACGCACCGACCCCCTTAGCGAAAATGTTAGAAATATTGGGAATATGTATGCTTTGTATATATTTCTTATCAATTATTTTTAATTCTATAGATGGCGGACAACAACAACAATGTCCCACCCATGCAAGAGGACAACGACACGTTCTTTGCGAATCAACTTTTCAATATTGTAACCCAACCAATGTCGATGGATGATGTGTTGGGCATCATTGGAAGGGACGACAATGTCCATGGCGACAATGTTGCAAGGGCCGAAACTATTGAAGGAGCCGGTAGCGCGCCCTCGTCTAGTCAGGTGTGTATATAGATAACATAAATTTGTACTGTACATGTCAATTATGTATACCATCTCTATATCATCTCGTATATATGTAATTTGTGTAGGCCGCCTCTGCTTCTACAAGTCGAGCTAAGAAATCAAAACGATCTACCACGAAGAAGCTGAAGGATGTCAAGTTACACATCACCCGAGTGGAGGATGACGGGGAGCCAGTTGAGCCCCCAAAAGTGGCCAAGAAATTTGTATCTCAGTGCGGGGTAATTGTACGGGACAATGTGCCCATTAGTATCAGAAAATGGAAGTCCACGGACCCCACTGAGGAGTACGTGCTCCCCGATACAGAGAAGGAGATGCTATGGAGGGAATTAAAGGCAATATTCGACTGGCCTAGCACTCATGAAGCAGAACTGAGGGATTGGACAATGAAGAAGATGGCAGTTCTGTTTCAGGATTTCAAGAAGAAGTTGTACTCGCAATTTCTCAAAACCGGAGAGGCCCCGGATCCTGAGAAGTATAAGAAGATCACTGATGACGAGTGGGAAGCATTCCTTGAGTACAAAACCTCCGAAGAGGGTGCAACGGCTAGCGCTAGAAACGCTGGAAACGCCGCAAATAAGAAGTACTCTCATAAGATGGGTTCGGGAGGTTACAAGGCAAGCATCGCTAAATGGGAGAAGATGGAAGAAGATCTATATGCTAGAGGCATCACTCCAGCGACACATGACTGGCCCGCAAGGACCAAGCATTGGTACTATGGTCATGGAGGCACCCTGAGCCCAATCGACGGCTCCTTAGTTTTTCCCGAGGACTTGCGAGAACTAGCTCAGCGTCTCCTCGATATCCTCAGGGCATCTGATAGGGGAGAATTTGTTGCCGATAGAGACAGAGATGAGCTAACCTATGCCTTAGGGAACAAGGAGCATCCTGGACGGACGCGCGGCGTAGGCACAAGCGTCTCATGGAAGAAAGGTTTCCAAGAGCACGCCGCCACCTATAGGAGCCGTTCGAGGAAGAAGGCCGAATATGAGCAGAGGGTGAGGGACCTAGAGCAAACGGTTGCCGCCCAGGGCTCAAAGCTCCAAGAAATGGAGTCAGAGATGGAGCGACGGATGAAGGTAGCATGGCTGCAGATACAACAAGCCACAGGCGGGACCGGTTCCACAGAGCCTGCACCTCTCCAACAAGCCACAGGCGGGACCGGTTCCACAGAGCCTGCACCTCTCCAACAAGCCACAGGCGGGACCGGTTCCACAGAGCCTGCACCTCTCCAACAAGCCACAGGCGGGACCGGTTCCACAGAGCCTGCACCTCTCCAACAAGCCACAGGCGGGACCGGTTCCACAGAGCCTGCACCTCTCCAACAAGCCACAGGCGGGACCGGTTCCACAGAGCCTGCACCTCTCCAACAAGCCACAGGCGGGACCGGTTCCACAGAGCCTGCACCTCTCCAACAAGCCACAGGCGGGACCGGTTCCACAGAGCATGCACCTCTCCAAGATGCGGCCCTTATTAGCCCTCCACAGCAATATCAAAGCAGTCACGCTTCCACACAGGCCGCCGAAGCGGTCCGTTACACCGTGGATGAAATAACTCAACGGACCGCGTGCGAGCTTGTCGTCAGGCAGAAGAACTTAGCTGTGGTGGTACGTATGCGACCTTAGTTCATACTGCATACATTTCACCGTAAATACCATTCATTTACTAACTTTCTTTGTGACTACTAACTTATCAGGTCGCATACGGTATGACCAAACGTGTGGAAGAAGGGCAAAAATGGCACTGCAATGACATTCCACATGGTTACGTACCTGTTGAGGTGGAGCAAGTCGTCACCAGCTGGGAAGACTTGGAACTTGACATCCCCGGAGGTGACGGAGAAACAAAACTCGGTCAGTGTTCTCACTGCATCATTCTATGGAGCAAGGCAGACATCGTTATACCCGATACACCTGCGGCTACCAACAAGCCCCCGTCACCTCCAAGAGATCCACATCATGACGATTCTCCGGGAGCTCCTGATGCAAGCCCGTCTCCTCCGCCAAAGAGGTCTCCGTCTCCTCCGCCGAAGAGGGGACGCCGCACTAAAGCCTCTGCCCCCACTCCACCAGCGAAGAAGGCGCGAAAAACTAGAGAGAAGCCCGCACCAGAGAAAAGAGCGGGCGAGAAGACTCTAGAGGGCTGCACCCGGTGCTAAAGGCCTCAGTCTGGCGCACAGTTACGGCCTTTCGCACCGGGTGTAGAAGACCCGGTGCGAAAGGGGGGCCTTTAGCACCGGGTCGTGGCTGCACCCGGTGCTAAATGCACCGGATCTATATAGCCTCGCGCCGCCCCCCGCCCCGCAGCACTTCGTCTTCCCCCAAACCGCCGGCCCTCCTCCTCGCCTCGCCCCCGCCGCCGTCGTGAGGCGCTGGCCGACAGAGCCCTCCGTCAAGGTACGGTAGCATGCCCACCTCACCTGATTCGGCTTGATGCGAGGGTAATTTGGGATCTGTTGCTGTGGGCGATCGATCCTTCCCCGTGGATTGGTGCTTGTTTGCAGGCCGATGCGTTCGATCTTGTTGGATTACCCATGATCCAGAACACCCTGGCCGGATTCAACACGTCCCTCGTCTGCTACGGTCAGCGGGCCAGGTACTTTGCTAAATGCTAATCCAAAGGAGTCGGTTTCCTGTTCTCTGCTTCTCTATTCCTGTTTTCTGATGCAAATATGTACGTGTTGTTGAATGCTTCTAGTGTGGCACTCGCATGGGGAGCGGAGGCAGCTGGGAGTGGATCGAGGCACACACTTTTCTTTTCTTCTTTTGTTGAACTGGCGGAGGCTTCTCTTTTTCTAATCTCTCTGTAATCTAAATTTCTATGTTGAATCTACGTTGAATCTTGAATGTTGTAATTGTTGGATCTTAAATGTTGTGATGTAAATTAAGATATTTCTACTCTTAATTTCTTTCTTTCTCCTCTTATTTATCTACTCTCACCTTCTTCTTTTTTCTGTTCTTGAAGAATAAGAACAAAAATTTTGTTCTTGTTCTTGAAGGACGGAGAGAAGACGACGGTGAGCTAGAAAAGAGAGGAGAGGGAAAGAGACGAGAGTAGAAAAAATATTTATTTTTTTGCGCGTAAAAATTTTTAGCACCGGGTTGTGTCTGGACCCGGTGCTAAAGGCCCTGCTACCGGCGCTGCGGGGCAGGCCCTTTAGCACCGGGTCGTGGCTGCACCCGGTGCTAAAGGGCCCCTTTAGCACCGGTTATTCAACCCGGTGCTAAAGGGGTACCCCTTTAGCCTCGGATTAGTTGCACCGGGTGGGAAACCCGGTGCTAAAGGGCTTTCCCGGTTCCACAGAGCCTGCACCTCTCCAACAAGCCACAGGCGGGACCGGTTCCACAGAGCATGCACCTCTCCAAGATGCGGCCCTTATTAGCCCTCCACAGCAATATCAAAGCAGTCACGCTTCCACACAGGCCGCCGAAGCGGTCCGTTACACCGTGGATGAAATAACTCAACGGACCGCGTGCGAGCTTGTCGTCAGGCAGAAGAACTTAGCTGTGGTGGTACGTATGCGACCTTAGTTCATACTGCATACATTTCACCGTAAATACCATTCATTTACTAACTTTCTTTGTGACTACTAACTTATCAGGTCGCATACGGTATGACCAAACGTGTGGAAGAAGGGCAAAAATGGCACTGCAATGACATTCCACATGGTTACGTACCTGTTGAGGTGGAGCAAGTCGTCACCAGCTGGGAAGACTTGGAACTTGACATCCCCGGAGGTGACGGAGAAACAAAACTCGGTCAGTGTTCTCACTGCATCATTCTATGGAGCAAGGCAGACATCGTTATACCCGATACACCTGCGGCTACCAACAAGCCCCCGTCACCTCCAAGAGATCCACATCATGACGATTCTCCGGGAGCTCCTGATGCAAGCCCGTCTCCTCCGCCAAAGAGGTCTCCGTCTCCTCCGCCGAAGAGGGGACGCCGCACTAAAGCCTCTGCCCCCACTCCACCAGCGAAGAAGGCGCGAAAAACTAGAGAGAAGCCCGCACCAGAGAAAAGAGCGGGCGAGAAGACTCTAGAGGAGCTCGAAGCCTCGGTAAAAGCAGACACAAAGAGGCAAATGGCCGAGTGGAGGAGAAAACCTGAGCCGGAGCCGAAGCTTGATCCCACCATCGTGAAGTCATTCCTCGGTAATTTGAGCAAGGGTCAACAGAAGGAAGTAATAGTAACAGACTATGACCGCTCATTACTGAAATCTCGCCGGAAACGGAAGGCTGCGGATAAGGAGGCGGGCCCATCCAAAAAGGTTCCTCAGCTCGGCCAGCAACCTCAGCGTCCCTTGGGTCCATTGCCATCTCTGGACGAGCTTAACATTCAACGAGTAATGGCCGAGACTGGACTAACCAGAGCGCAAGTCCTGGGGGAAGAAGAGGTGCCTGTAAACACAACGCTGAAGTGGCCGTTTAAGCTTGGCGAGCCTATGGTCCCTCCTGAAATGGAGAGCAACCTACAGACGAAGATGCGCCGATTCCATGACTGGTATTTGGAAGAATCAAGAAGGAATAAACGGCGCATGATAAAAGTAGGCGTGAAGGACCAAGACTTCTACAATGGTGACGCGGATTTTGTCTGGCTCAGGTTTAATGATATATATGAGCTGTACCACCGCGACGCCATGGACGTGGATTTGATCACATGTTGGACACTGTAAGTACTTTGTTGTTGCTTATAATTCACAGTTTGAAAACATTAATTCCAATCTATGCTGACGCGGGCTTTATTTATTGCTTAACATATGCAGAATGGAGATTCAAAAATGTCGCAGATCCGGGATATATGACGTTGGTTTCGTGGATCCTCGAAGGATAAGTGAAGAAATGATATTGATGAATCCTGAGGAAACATATGGAAACCTATACAAATATATTAAGAAACAAAATTACTGCGACTCCATACTAATCCCGTACAACATCGAGTGAGTACATACACAGGCTTCTTCTTCTTATACTGTCTGTGTACTATTTCATTTCTGATTATAATGTATACATGTGCACAGATTCCACTGGTTCTTAATAATATTGTGTCCTGACCGGGGTGTCGTGAACGTCTTTGATTCGTTGCACACTCCAAAAGAAAAACTACAGAACATCATGGACATGATGACAAGGTGATGTATATTTTCCCCTACTTAATTCACCCCTTACACTCGCAATGACTTAACTCAATTTTTTTGTTCGCAGGGCCTGGATTCAATTCCGTCAAGAACACCCGGGAATTCAACATGAAACACTAAAATGGAACATTGGCTTTCCGGTAAGCAAGTAATTTGTACATGTAGGCCTCGGCTAATATATTATATGAATTTTACTTAATTTCTTTTGGTCGACAGTGTGCCAAACAGGGGCCGGGAAATAATTTATGTGCATACTATGTTTGCGATTTCATGTGGAATTGGGGACATAAAAAGCTTACACAACACGATATTATGGTACGTAATAATAAACAACATTTCCATTATTATTAAGTGCACAATTATTGTCTCCAACTCGGCGGATTAAATATCTTTCAATTATTTGTAAATTATAGATGTTCAGGCTGAAGGAAGAGTCCCTGGAGCTAGAAAGAATTGACGCAATTGCAGAACAGCTCGTCGGATGGATCTGGGACGAGGTCGTCAATCCCCGAGGAGAATTCTACTCGCCAGTACTGGAGGACGTGCCGGACAGTGCAACAAGATAGTCGTCAATCTTAATTAAGTAGAAAATACAGTTTAAATATATATAACTCGAGTTGACATGCATGAATATCTACTTTTGTAATATATATGTCTTCTATTTTGATGAAATGTCAGCTAGTATGAATATAGAGTCGGCCGAATACGCATTAGAATACATGTATTAGAATATATACGTATATAGACGTGCACGCATGGCTACTGAAAAAAGCAAAAAAAAAAGAAATCCGGGGTCTTTAGCACCGGTTTCAGGCAGCAACCGGTGCTAAAGGCAGGCCCTTTAGCACCGGTTATTCGACCCGGTGCTAAAGGGGTACCCCTTTAGCCTCGGATTAGTTGCACCGGGTGGGAAACCCGGTGCTAAAGGGCTTTCCCACCCGGTGCAGATGTCGATCATTCTGGTAGTGGTTTCTAGAGGACAGCCCACGTATGAAGCTAGTGTGTGATCAAATATATAACCTCCAGAGAAGATTCTTTTTTCCAAATGCCATAGCATTCCTGCATAACCACATAGACCAACAAGTGGCAGCTGCACCAAGTAAAATTAAAGGTTCCATATTTTTATTAATCCGCAACATCCAAGTGCCAAATATATATGCCACATTGTGGGGTTGTGGAAGCCCAGAAGCCGCATGAATGATTGACCATACCTCACGTGCATAGTGACACTGAAGCAATAGATGTCTTATTATTTTATCATTATGACAAAAGCAACACTGTTTACTTCCCTCCCAATATCATTTTGCTAAGTTTTATTTTGTTAAAATTACTCCTTTGCGAAGGTACTACAAAACGATCATTCCTCTTTTGTGGAGACAGGTTCTATATAAATCCACAAAAATTATTAATGGTAATGACAAAGATAGAAGGTGATGTACTGGAGACTGCTAAGGACACTGCTTGTCCGTGTATGCTGTTGCCCTACACCACTCCAATTGTTACCCACGGAAACATGAAACATCTACACACACACATATATATATTGTATGTTTGTTTTATTAATATTGTAAAGATAACCACTCTAGTATACTATTATTGTTGAACATGAAAATATAGACATATTTCTTTTCAGCCAACGGAATCATTATGGACTGACAGTGATGATTATATTCAGTGATAACAGATCAAACCATAAGCAGATTTCACAAGATCACTAGAGTTCCTGATGCCTTCCAATTTGATGAAACTTAAGTCGACGATTAAAAGATGAGGCAAACATTTTTGAAGAAATTCAGCATCATGCTTTTGCACTCTGTTCTAATGTGTATAACCAACATACATATTGAAGTCATTTGTGGTATATATGATTCTGCTGCTATGGGTGTAAAACAAAAGAACCAGGAAGGTTATTAAACCGAATTGCATTAATAAAAAATAGATTTGTTTCTGAGTATGTCATTATACCTTTAGCTTCTACAGAAAAGGTCTTGCCTTCGTAAACTTGCAGACAAATGTACTGTTGATTCTAAGGATGTACATAGATCTACGTCTTTTCAAGTGATCAGAAACAAGTCAAGAACCGATAAGACAAGAACTGCCATTATTGCACTACTTCAACATATTGCATATCTGCGTAATGAATGGCATACATATACATACTCCCTCCTTCCTATGAAAAAGAATTCAATTACAGTCATACCACATGTCTTATTCCTCAAAACGGATAATTATCTGCATGCACTATCAACCTCCATGTCTAAATTAGTGTGACCGAGAAGTTATTAAGGCTAGCATGGTCTTCCACCAGTGACGGAGCGGAGGCAGCTGGGAGTGGATCGAGGCACACACTTTTCTTTTCTTCTTTTGTTGAACTGGCGGAGGCTTCTCTTTTTCTAATCTCTCTGTAATCTAAATTTCTATGTTGAATCTACTTTTTTTTTCTAAATCGATCAAAATTAAAACGACGTACGTACATTTGAAATGAACGAGGTGGATATCGGCTATTACTTTATCGAGTACACCCACTGACCCACCACATAAACTCCAGTTGTCATTCTAGAATTTTTTATAGATTAAGGAAAATATCTGGTGCTTACCGTTCACATGTGAGTGTCTACACGACCATAAAGAAACTACTCTGACAATATAGTAGCTATATTGTCAGAGTAGTTTCTTTATGGTCGTGTAGACACTCACATGTGAACGGTAAGCACCAGATATTTTCCTTAATCTATAAAAAATTCTAGAATGACAACTGGAGTTTATGTGGTGGGTCAGTGGGTGTACTCGATAAAGTAATAGCCGATATCCACCTCGTTCATTTCAAATGTACGTACGTCGTTTTAATTTTGATCGATTTAGAAAAAAAAAGTAGATTCAACATAGAAATTTAGATTACAGAGAGATTAGAAAAAGAGAAGCCTCCGCCAGTTCAACAAAAGAAGAAAAGAAAAGTGTGTGCCTATACCCTATTAGGTTAATAAGGTTTTGGTTTGAACTACTCGATGCATGCAAATCAATATGTTATTGCATATTAAGCGTCTTGCTCAGTTCAAGAATCAGTCAATTAAAAATTAATGAACCTAGACTAGATGAGACTCTTTCAAATCTCTATAGGTAGATGACTATATGTGTGGATGAGTGTACTGCACCGCCTGATGATGAGACTCTTTCAAATCTTGTTAGACGAGTACTGCAGGGCTAATTAAGTTAGCAGGTAATATTTGGTACAAAACTAACATGACATCGTTGCCCGCTCTAGTACAACTAGAGAAGGGGATGGTTCATGTTGAGGAGCAGACACTGAAACTAGTGGCCAAGCCAGCCCCGGACTTCCCTCGCTCTAGCTGGTCCAAGGCAAATAAAAGAGAAAAAATTCAACAAAAATTTCCACGAAATGCGGAAGGGTGTCGATCTATATTAATGCTTCTTCGGCCTAGGATCTATCCCATTTATTTCTGACTTTGCTACCGGTTGACACTAAGGAATATGGATCTCTCAAAAGTGTAATGGTGTTAAAGTGGGAAGCGAGTTCGAATGGTGTATCCAATGGCAGATGACTGAGGCAGATGCACTGCAAATAAAAGAGAAGCCTAGTGATTTATATGACCAACGACGCCAACAAAAGACAAATGTCTAGTGGAGGATACATGTGCTTCTGCACCGAGTTTACACCCACTATAATACATGTCAACTTGCCTTATAGCTAAGCCCTTGTTTAGTTCCCAAATTTGGGAGCAAACTTTGGCCTTTTGGGATGCATGCGTCACTGTAGCATTGCGTTTGTATGTGTAAAAAATTATCCAAAATTGATTAATTAGGCTCAAAATGTTCGTCTCGCAGAGTACAATAAAACTGTGCAATTAGTTTTTGATTTCATCTATATTTAGTAC